>JAJOHK020001797.1:0-11720 GCA_022457215.2 Leucocoprinus gongylophorus | reverse complement strand
AGGAAGCGTCAACCAAGCGCCAAAAGCTGGTTTGGACGACCGAAGAGCTTTTAGGAGAGGGTGGGTCGTCATGGATAATCGGAAGAGTTCTTCCTTTTCCTTCCTGAGTTCTTATTTCCCATCCATGATACATGTGACTAATCACAGAGGCTTGTTTTCCGCGGGCGGTTCGGCAACTACGTACGATTGTAGCCGTGTGAGAAACTCGCTATTGGTTTTAAATACTTCCCGAAGGGTTCTGGTTTCACCTTGGCCACAAGAACTCGAAATGAGGTGAACCCACCAGTTCAGCTGAATTTGGCAATTTGGCAAATGGCGCCCATACTAGTAAACATCCCCAGCTTGTTACAGTGTTTCATGTTGCGAGTAAGCGTATGGCCCATGATCAGTAGTCTTAATTAGGTAGTCGATGTAAAAATACACACGTAGATTGACCTCCTACCAATACTATGTTGCTCCCTCTCAGCTCTCCATTGAAATATACACCACAGGTAAGTGGTTGCCAGTTGTCCACACTGCACCATGCTGCTGTGCACTCTGTTCCTTCCAACAGGTTATGGATGTCAGAATTGCAGAAGTTGGACTTAGTTTTATTTTATTCTTTTTTTCATTTTTATTTTTATTTTTTATTTAGTTTCTATTTTTGGACCTTGGGTTAGGGTTTAGCATGATGTCACAGGTCACTGTCACACAATCATGTGTCATGATGGAAAGTGGTAGAAGATTCTGGAAGAAATAACATTATATAACATGTTATACATATAGTTATTTAGGGTAGGCTAATGATAGTGTAGCATGAACTACTAGTTGAAGATATATGATTCTGTACAGAATTTTATATTGATTTCTCTTGTATTTTTCTAATACAAGATCTTTCTCTATAACTAACTCTAAGGTTGTTGAGTTGTAATAATAGGCTCCAGTTGTCTTGATCTTTAGTTAGAACTTTTTCAGACTGCTTTCTATTAATAAGAAGGACTTAACCAACTCCACTAGTGAGCTAATATCTTGTCATCCCTAAGCCTGTTTGTCAAGAATGAAAGAAGTAGACTTAACATTTTTTTTTTTTTTCCCATTTCTATTTTCTTTTCAATTTATTTTCCTTTTATTCTATTTTTAGAACTAGGATTAGGGTTAAAGTGATGAGAAGCATGCTGGTCACATCAGATGACATGGTCACAAGTTACATGATGTATGGAAGAATGTAGAAGGTTCTGAAAGTGTCACAAACTTCATTCAGCTTGTATCTCCACAACCGGTGGACCGATTTTCACAAACTAAGTTGCACTGGAAAGCCCCAAATGAGAGCTATCCGCACATATGTGGGATGTACAAAAGCAACAACAAACGACTGAGATATCAGGCCATCAGCAGCTGTAAAAGCTTCATTGTATAATATCTCATGAATGGCTAAACATATTTACATGATTGAACTTGTATTGGAAAGTGCTCATCAATATGTTTACAACAATCCATGATGCATCTCAAAGCAACAAGTATTGGTAGAGATACAAGCATATCAATGTAGTGACATAATTAGTTACCTTCTAAAATTAGCCTGACAGCTCCCATCAGGTACGAGTTTTGATCATGTGATGGCAACAGCTTACGCATGGACCATCACTCTTTTGTATATATACCTCTGTGTCTGAGGGCTAGACCTCAGACTTAACAACGTCAATTATTCTTATTGATACTTTCCATCATCTATCATCATCACATCCTTATACTGAACCTCTGAAACACCATTAAGTTCAAGTATCACAACCAGTGAGTATCTTATTTGTGATAGAAAGGATCATGTCATATAATATGTGAAACACATGTTGACCTTAAGGCATACACATGGTTGTTTAGGGTAGATTAGAAATAGCTCGCACAGACCATTAGGTATTTGTATATAAGGTAGACTATCTTGTACAGAGTTCTCTATTGAGTTCTCTTGTATAAACCTTATACAAGATTCTTCCCATTGACCAACCTTAAGGTCTTTGAGTTATAACACTGTTATGAATTGAGCTGATTTTAAATCTTTCTATATCTATAGGATCTTCTTATATTTTATATATGTTAATAGTCCATTACTGGTTGGGTTGAATATTTGTGCTCCAACTGGCTGTATTTGCTTTCTAATTCATGTTGATTATCTTTGTTGATAACAATAGCCAACTTTATTACTACTCTCTTCAAACTTACTAGCTCTACTAATTATCCTTTCTGGGAAATCTGTGTCAAAACAATTCTTGCTCTTATCATCTACCTTGGGGCTATCTTTACTGCTGGTAATATGCTGAATGCTTTGGCACTCCCTCAGATTACTGACATAGATGAAATAACTAGGAAGAGCTTCTTAGGCTTCTAAGCTCTAGCTATTCTTAACTCCATCTTATCAGATAACTTGTTAATACATGGCCAGCATAATATTTAAAAAAAGTGGCTTGAGTCTTGTTTTAAAGAGCTGAAATTGCTTAAAGACAAAAATATCTATAAAGTTGTAGACCTCTCTAAGAGAAGGAAAGCAATTAAAAATCACTAGGTGTTCAACATTAAGTCTGATGGTTATTATAGAGCTCAACTTGTTGCAAAAGAATTTTCTCAGATCAAAGAAATTAACTTTGATGAGTTATTCTCTCCAGTTGTCTGTTATGAGACAGTACACATATTTCTAGCTGTTGTTGTTCTTGAAGATTGGGATATCTATGATGTTGATGTAAAAACTACCTATCTATATAGTAATCTGGATAAAGAAATCTATATAAAGCAGTCTGAAGGTCTTAGACTATTTAGCAAAGAAAAAAAAGTCTGGCAACTTCACAAAGCATTGTATAGTCTTAAGTAAGCTGGCTTATCTTAGTGGTAGACTATGACTAAGTCAATGTTAGCTCTAGGATTTAAGCAATGTAAATCTAATACTAATATGTATTACTTCATTGATAAAGAGGCTAGAAAGCTTGTTATAGTGATTGTTTATGTCAATGATGTTTTCTTTATAGGTTCAAAAGATTCTCTACTCTTCTTAGAGTTAAAGTGAAAATTTATGGCAAAATGGGAATACTATAACCTTAGAAAAACCAAAGAGTTTCTTGGGATATATATAAGTTATAACTGTGTCATATGCAAGTCCACCCATCTGGAAATTACATTTCTGTGGTAATATTATCTCCTAATTATACAAGCCTGTCTACCATAATGGCCATCTTTCTTGCAACATATCTTACAGCAGTGTTGCAATCATCCAGGTATTCTGTCTTCTACAGTGGAGATACTCCTATTTGACTTGGTCTTCCATGACGGAGTTACTTCTATCAGTGTCTCAACACTAAAACTTCTGCTCAGGGTGATAGAGACTATATTACTGAAACTCTGAGCATCTCTTATAGTAGAAATTCATATATAAGACTAGTAATTACACTGTAATTCACTAGTCTGATAATTAACAAAGATAACTCTTATTGGACTCAATCCCTAGTATTCAATGACAACACACCAAATCAGTACTCACTCCCATCTTAGACTTCTTCCTATCATCTGAAGTTGTGATCACGCAGCAGACAGATGGCATAATATATAAGCTAAAGCTAAGGTTGTTCCACAAGTCCGTACATCTCTGAGTCCATCTTGTGGACTTTCATCCCAGTGTAAACCGCATCTGACAAACTGCAAGAATTGAAAAATCTTTGTAGACTAGTCTAAGTACTTGAACAAAGTTCTAGCATAATTTAGTATAGTAACCAACCTAACAAGTACTCCATTTCCATTAAGCTATATGTTTAAACCCAATGATAAACAGTGTGACTTCAATTTCCATCAAAAGTATTAGCAAATGATTGGATCTCTAATGTATCTAATAATTGGCTTATATTCTGACATAGGATTTTCTGTAGTTAGACTTGCTCAACAAATGATAAATCTCTCAAATAAGCATTATTAAGCAGGGTTGTATCTCTGTAGATATTTACTTAATACTTGCAAGTATCAGATAATTTATGATGAACTCATCAATGAATTTGTTGTAGCATACTCTAACTTAGATTGGGCACAAGATCCAGAATCATATAAATCTATGACTAGTTACTTTATTCTAATAGATCATGGAGTAACATCCTAGATGAGCTACCAGTAAAAGACAATAGTGTTATGATCACTTCCTTATGTCTACAGTATAATCTCAGTATGTTCCATAGGGTTAAAGGTTTGTTCTTTATGATGCAACAATTGGCTATACCATAGCTTATATCAATCAGCACCTCATGTAGTAGGTACTGTTTTCTTACCTTCTCCTCATGTCTTGTGACATTATAAACACATGTTTATTATACATTCTCCTTAAGAGCAATAGGTATATATAGTTGTAGATATAATCCTGTATCTTTACACTTTACCAATTAATCCTTTCCTATCTCTCAACTCAAGTCTTTGCCTAATATTGTGGCAACTACTAGTCACAAAGACCAATAGTAACACAAGAAATAAATCTCTTAGTAGAATATCTATGTGAAGATCATAAGAAAACTTGACAAGGAGTCTCTACTGTATTTATATACTATTTATACAAAAGTTTCATGGTCTGTGCTAGTAATAAATGATTCTATTCTAATATTCATGTATTATCCATACTTCCACCATGTCTTATCCTCATGTCTTTCATAAGAATACCATGTTATATATATGTGCTCTGATATCATCTTTTTAGTTTCTTCTTCCAAAGTCAAGGCCTATAACCTCACATCATGTGACCACAGTCATATGCCTCTTCATTATCAAAATAATAAGAAAAAGAAAAGAAGAATCAAAAGAAAAGAAATAATATATCTGTGGCATAGTCTATAAACAGCAAGATGAGTCAACATCAAGAATACAATATAGAGGTATTATCAGAGCAACTAGAATCTTTACAGATTATAGAAGAAGCCTCAGAGAAAACTACAGAGTATACAAATAAAATATCAACAGCACCAATATCAGCTTAAGAGAACAATAGACAGGCAGAATTGCCAAAGAACATGGTTTCTGACCCAAGACAGTTTGATAGGGACAGAACAAAATTTGAGAACTAGTGGAGAAGAATGAGACTATTTCTAAAGAGCAACAAAGTCATGGAAACAGATGATGAGATCATTATGATCCTTGTCTACCTTAAAGGGGGTATAGCAGGTATTTATGTATAAAAAAAGCTCAATGAGCTAGATAAAGAAACAAGAACCCAGTATTAGAACAAGTTTATACAAGAAATTAAGATATAGTAACAAGACCAAGAATACAGATGCCAAATAGAAGATAGAGATCTTTAAGCAAGGAAAGAAGAATACAGCTAATTTCATTATAGAATTTGAGACACTAGCTATAAAAGCAGACACAGATAAGCTATATACAATATTTTTATTAAAAAAGAATATACAACCAGACATCATCAAGACAATACTGGAATATCCACTGATCATAGCTCCAGAAACACTTAAAGAGTGGAAAGTGGCAATAACATCAGTTAGACAGGGATATGAGTACATAGAAGAAAGATATGATTACAAGACAGAAACAGAAACCACATATGAAGAACAAGAATTACCCATGGACATTGGGAAATCAAAAGAGAATTTCAAGGACATAAAGTCCAGATACTTCAATTGTAACTCATATGGACATATGATAAAAGATTGCCAAAAGCTGAAGAAAGAGAAGGATAATAGGAAGTGTTATAAATATGAACAAGTAGGGCACATTGCCAAAGATTGCAGGACAGGACAGAAGATGAAGAATCAAAATGTCCAGGAGAATATAGAAACAGACACAGAAGAAAAGAATAAGAAAAAGGGTTTTAGAGAATATTCTAAGTAAACACAGTACAAGAAATCCATGTAACTAAAGTTTAGAATTGATATGTTATTCCTCATCAATGGAACAACAAAGAGAAAGAACTGAATGTGTAAACAAAAGTCAAAACCAAGAATAAAAAAGAATTTTAAGTAGAAGTACTGATAGAATCTGGATACACTCCTATGGGAATCAACTAACAACTGGTCAAGAACAAGAGAATACAAACAAAACCAGTAGATTTTTCCTTTGAGATATTCAATGCAGATGGTACCAAGAAAGAAGAAGTAACAAGGATGGCACCATTTGAAGTCAAAATCAATGAATACAAAAAATACATCAAAGCAGCAGTAACAGATTTAAATGGAATGAATATGTTTCTAGGACATAACTAGTTGGTCAAACATAATCTAGAAGTAAACTGGAAAGAAGGAAAAATACAGTTTATGAGATGTCCAAGATCATATAAGACAAAATATCAAAACATTGAGTTTAAGACAAGATGAGCACAGGCAACAGACAACTAGGATAACAGACAACAAGAAATAGGTAAGAAACTGGACTCAACAAACCTAGAGAACCTTCCAGAGTATATTTGATCTTTTATACACTTGTTTAACAAGAAGAAATTTAAGAAATTACCAGAACAACAAGAATGGGATCACAAAATCAATTTAACAGAAGAAGCACCCAAAGAACTAAATGCAAAAGCTTATGCAATAACAATCAAGGAAGAAGAAGCATTAAACTAATAGTTGGAAGAATAGTTGAAAGCAGGACTGATAGTAGAATCTAAGTCAAGATATGTAGCACTATGCTTTTACATTCCAAAGAAGGATGGGTCATTATGATTGGTACAAGACTACATGAAACTGAACCAGGTTACAATAAAGGACAAGATACCACTACCCTTAATTAGAGAGGTTATCAACAGACTAAAAGAAGTGTGGTACTTTAACAAGTTGGACTTGATCTGAGAATACAACAATATATGAATCAAAGAGGGAGATGAATGGAAGGCAGCATTTTTGACAAGTAAAGGCTTATTCAAACCTCAAGTAATATATTTTGGATTATGCAATTCACCAGGAACCTTTCAATGGATAATGAACAGCATATTCTGAGAATTGCTACATAAAGATGTACTCACAAAACTATATAGACAACTTTGTAATTCTGGCAAAAACAATCAAGAAACTAAAAGAATAGACAGTTCACTTTTTGAAGATTGTAGAAAAACACAATCTGTGTTTCAAGAGATTGAAATGTGATTTCAACATGGAAGAAATCCCAATTCTAGGAGTAATAGTTGGGAGAGGACAAGTGCAAATAGAAACTGATAAAGTCAAGGCAGTCAAAGAATAGAAGACCTCTACCAAGATAAAAGAAGTAAAAAGCTTCTTAGGATCTGTAAATTTCTACAGACAGTTTATCAAGAATCTCAGTCATATAGCAAAACCTCTCAATGAACTCAAAGGAAAAAGGGATTGGAAATGGGAAGAAGAATACCAGAGAGCATTTGACAAACTAAAGAACAAGATAACAAGTTAACCAGTACTCACCCTTCCAAAAAGAGAAGGTAAATTCCAAGTAGAGACAGATGTATTAGGACATGCTATAGGAGGAGTTTTGTCTCAAGAATAAGAAGGAAAATGGAAACCAATTATGTTTTTATCCAGAATAATGCAGCCAGCAGAAAAGAACTACAAGATTTACAACAAAGAATTACTTGCAATTGTGGAAGCTCTAACAGAATGGAGACAATACTTGTTGGATGCCATAAATAAATTCAAAGTTTGGATGGATCATGAGAATCTCAAGTACTTCAGAGAACTATACAAGTTAAATGGATGACAGGCAAGATAGTATTTGAAGTTACAAGATTATGACTTCATACTGCAACATATTCTAAGAAAGATGAATACCAAGGCAGACATTTTATTAAGGAAGAATCAAGTTGATATCACAAAAGACAATAAGAATGTGCAAATGCTTAAGAAAGAATTTTGGACAAGACAACAGATAACAGCAGATGTAAACATATTATAGAGAAATCAAGTGGTAGAAGAAATACAATGAAATGGTACCAAGAAATGAGAAGTGATAAAATAATTAGCAAAGGAAGACAGTCAATCTTGGAAGGAAGATGAGATTGTCTATATAGATGGAAAGATTTATGTGCTGAACAATCAAAAAATCAGAGAGAAGATTTTACAAGAAAATTATAAACTAGCAGACATAGGGCATTCAAAACAACACCAAATGATGGAACTGATCAAGAAAAACTACTGGTGACCAAGAATAAAAAACAATGTGAAGAACTATGTCCAGGGATATTTCAAGTATCAACAAAACAAGATGCAGTACATAAAAAAGGCAGGAGAACTACATTTATTGGAAATACCAAAAGAACTATAGTAGGAAATCAGCATTGATATTATTGGATCATTACCAAAATCAAATAGAAAGGATGCTGTTGTGGTCATAGTAGACCAATTTACAATGATTCAACTCAAGACAACAATAACAAATATATTATCAGAGAAAATTATGAAAACCTATCAAGATGAAATTTGAAAAATACACAAAGTTTCATGGAAGGTTCTTAGCAATAGAAGACCCCAATTTGTATCAAAATTTATGAAAGATTTAATGAAGGCATTAAGAACTAAGGAAATACTATTTATAGCATATTACCCTCAGACAGATAGATAGAAGGAGAAAATCAATCAAGAAATTGGAACATTTTTATGATACTATGTCAATTACCAACAGTGTTAGAGTTGTGAATGATAGACTTGGTTTTATACTATTTTCCTTTTCTTTTTTCTTTATTTTATTTTGAGGTCTTTACTTTTTTTTTTATTTGAACATAGGTAAAGAAGACAAAATGTGACATCATATGTCACAGTCACATACATGGTACATAAACATGACTTGGTGGTTACATCAGTCACAGACACTGTCACATAGGTCACATGCTCATATAACATGATGGAATGACATAGAAGATTCTAGAGACAATAATGTTATATGGCATAGATAACACATGTTGACCTTAAGAAGAACACATGGTCATTAGGGTAGGGCTAAAGAAGTGTAGCATGGACCAATAGTAGTTCATATATAAGGTAGACAATTTGTACTTAGGAACTCTATTGAGTTCTCTTATATTACTCAATACAAGAGTATGTCTTTTGCTTTATACATAAGCTTAAGTCATAACAAACAGGAAAATTGGACAGAATAGTTGGTAGTGATAGAATTCCAGTACAATGACAAGAAACATGCAGCAAAAAAATGTACTGCATTTAAACTTAATTTTGGAAGACATCCATGAAAAGAGAATCTAATAACATAGATGGAATTTCCAAAACTAGAAGACTTCCTCATTAGATTACAACAAAGTTAGGAGGAGGCTATGAAGTCAATAAAAATAGCAAAAAAAGCTATAAAAAAGCAATTTGACAAGAAGAGATGAAACCCACAAGGATTGAAGATAGGAGATAATATGTGGTTGGAAGCAATAAATATCCATTTAAATCAACCCTCAAAGAAGCTTGACCAGAAAAGATATAGACTCTTTAAAATCTCAAAAGATGTTAGTCAAGGAGTATTTTAGCTAGAACTTCCAGAAGGATAGATAATATACAATAAATTTAATGAAAACCTGTGAACATGATGCAGAGAACCACAGTTCAAGGGTCAATATATGGAACTAGCACCACCACTAGACATTATTAACAAGAAAGAAGAGTATGAGATGAAAGAAATCAGAAAGCATCAAAAATGAGAATGAGAAACTCAATTTTTAGTGTATTGGAAGGGTTATGGAGATGAACATGACTAGTGGATTATAGAAACAGGATTGCTTCATACAAAAAAGGTGATTGAAGACTATTGGACAAAAATTTCAAGTCAAAATCTATAAAAAAGGGAGTAAAAACCCAGATCAACAGTTCTAAATTATTCTAACATCAAAATCTTCAATGGCCCAACAATTCACCACTGCTCCTAATTTATCTAACCTCTACTCTACTCACACTCTTAATAACACAAACCTAGTCAAAACAATAAATAGTGAACAGAAAGATTGGATAAAGAAATATCATAAAATTATATGAGGAATTGAACAAATGGTTGACATACAGTTACAACTACAGAACATCATCAAATTGGCAGAAGAGACTAATGTCCAAATTGCAGAAATCAAGTCAACAATCCTACAAGCCAGTAACAATTATTGAACACAAACAGCAGGGAATATCTTCAGCATCTCCAAAGACTTACAAAACATCATTCAAAGCAATATGGAAAACCAGGCATATCACATTCAAAAGTTGCTGGTTGATAAACTAGATAATTGCAAAGAAAAAGAAAATAAATATGCAAAAGGACATATCAAAGAAATACAAGATACTTATAAACAAGAGGATATAGAGATAAAGACACAAGAATCTAGTAAAGGAAAACAACAAATTTAGGACAAAGAAGTATTACTCTACAAATCTTATGAAGTCAAGTTGTCAAAACCTAGAATACTAGAACCAAAGTTTATTCAAGATGAAATCAATAATTTGGAGAAATATATGGAGTTCATGCAATTACCTGTCCAAACAATGCCTTTCTATCCACCACCCCATTATAAAACTTTACAACTACAAGGAGAACAAGACGAACAGTATTGGAATGAAATAGCTGTTGCATTCTTGAAAAAGAATTATAATGCAGATACAATGAGAAAAGGTTTTCCAATTGAAATGTACATAGGAGGACCACCTCATGAACCTTACTTCATATATTAATATTACAAGATCAAATTATTATGGGACCAACAAAGAAATTGGTTGCAACATATGTGGTAGAAGATCTAGCATTGTTGGACTAGTTTATGGGGACATGAATGATAAAATGGGGGTATTATTATGATTGCCTCCTCATGTCTACAGCATAATCTCAGTATGTTCCATAGGGTTGAGGGTTTGTTCTTTATGATGCAACAATTGGCTACACTGTAGCTTGTATCAGTCAGTGCCTCATGTAGTAGGCACTGTTTCCTTACCTTCTCCTCATATCTTAGGATGTTATGGACACATGTTTATTGTATATTCTCCTCAAGGACAATAGGTATATATAGTTGTAGATATAATCCTGTATCTTTACACTTTACCAATTGATTCTTTCCTACCTCTCAACTCAAGTCTTTGCCTAAGTTGCAACCTGAGCCAAGTCTAAGGTTGTAACAAGTAGCTTTGTCTTCAACTGAATATATGACACTCTCTGATTGTAGCTGTCAGCTTGTCTGGATGAGAAATCTTCTCAATGAGGTTGGTTTTAATGTTCCAACTTCTCATATATATGGCAATAATCTTGGTTCACTTTTCTGGGGATCTAACCCTATACAAGAAAAGCACTCCAAACACATTGGTATCTGCTATCACTACATAAGAGATCTAATTGAGGATAAACAAATTGAACTATATCATATTGATAGAAAAGAGAATCCAGCTGATATTCTGACTAAAAACCTTGGTTAAATTTTATTCAGTCATTTCTGTCCATCCCTTGGCTTAGAGCTTATCTGCTTCTGCTTCTATCACGCGAGGGGGAGTGTTGTGAAGCACTCCGCTTAGTAAGCGTATGATCAGTTAGTGTCGATGTAAAAATACACACGTAGATTGACCTCCTACCAATACTACGTTGCTCCCTCTCAGCTCTCCATTGAAGTATACACCACAGGTAAGTGGTTGCCAGTTGTCTACACTGCACCATGCTGCTGTGCACTCTGTTCCTTCCAACATTTCCAACGAAAGCGTTACTGCCTTTTGGATCCCGGAAAATCCACAAGTTATACTAAGAGCCTGAGTGGGTCTCCCGAAAGGAAACTATGCTGGTTACCATGATACAAT
>JAJOHK020001796.1:0-11729 GCA_022457215.2 Leucocoprinus gongylophorus | reverse complement strand
AACTGCAAATGTCACTACTTGAGGTTATACCACTTTAGTGAATAGATCAGCTATATTTTGTGATGAAGGAACATATACTGGGGTAATAACTGAGCCTTGAATTCCAGACTTGTTGTCAATAAAGAGTATCAATATACAAAAGAGAGAATAACCAAATTCTATCAAAATGTTTCTCATGTTGCAAAGCATTTTGCTTATTAAGTGTTCAGTCTATGATCAATAGTATGTTAATGTAAAACTTTTACATAGGTTAAATTACTACTACTTATTCTCTATTATTGCTCATACTTTCTAAGCTTTCTTGTCAGAGTTAAAGAAGGTGGACTCTAAATTATTTTTCTTTCTCATTTTTATTTTTATTTTCCCTTCATTTTACTAGTCTGGAACTGAGGATTAGAGTCTAGTGTGATGTCACATGTCACATGATGCAGTCACAGTCACAATCACATAGTTACATATCACAGAAGGCTCCAGAATAATAATATTATACTACATACTGACCTTATGGTATATATATATCTTTTTAGAATAGGCTAGAATAGTTAGAATAGTATAGTATCAATTAGGAGCCAAAGGGTATATAAGATAGATACACTATACTTAAGAACTCCATTAAGTTCTCTTATGATTAACTCAATCTAATATTGTTCTTTTGATTTAACACTAGTCTTAAGTTCATAACATCTTTATTATAATACTTACTATAGGTAAGTAATTATCAGTTGTCCACACTGTACCATGCTGCTGTGTATTCTGTTCCTTCTAACAGGTTATGAACTCTACTTACCTTGATCTCTAGTTAGTGCTTTTTGAGGCTGCTTTTTATTAATAATAAGAGTTTAACCAACTCTACTAGTGAGCTAACATCTTGTTACTTCTAAGTCTATTATAGATTAAGCTGATCCTGAATCACTCTATGCTTATAGAATTTTCTTATATCTTATATAGATTGATAGCTTATCATTGGTTAGGTTAAATATTTGTACTTTAGCTAGCTATATGTTATAACCTTAGACTTGGCTCAGATTGCAACTCAGGCAAAGACTTGAGTAGGAATGAGTCAATTGGTAAAGTATAAAGATATAGAATTGTATCTACAACTATATATACTTATTGACAATAAGATTGCAGTATAGTTTACATATACTAATGATATCACAGATAAGGAGGAATGAGTAAGGAAACAATGCTTACTATATAAAGCACTGACTGAGACAAGCTATAGTACAGCTAATCATTGCATCATAAAGAATGAACCTTGACTCTATAAAGCATATTGTCAAGATCGTTGACGATAGACTTGACTTTTATTTTCACTCTTCATTTTTTATTTTATTTTTCTATTTTTAGAACAACTTGGGTTAGGGTCTACCGGTCATGCTGTCACATCAGTCACAAGTGATGGCATAGTCACATGATTGATCATGAGATAAAGTAAAAGGTTCCGGAATAAAGTGATGTTATACAGCATGAACAACATATGCTAGCCTCATGTCATACTCATGGTCATTTAGGGTAGGATGTATAGTAGTTAGCATGGACCATGAGTAGTAGTATATAAAGTAGGCTACTTTGTATTAGGAACTCTATCGAGTTCTCTTGTGTTACTCAATACAAAAGTTGTTCTATTGTCTAACTCTAAGGACTTTAGTTCATAACACATACAGAAGTCTTTTTGTGAACATGAGGTATTGATTATAATATTGTATTTGCTTTCTAATTTATGCTAATTATCTTGACTAATAGTAATAGCTAACTTTGTTGCTACTCTTTCTAAACTTACTAGTTTTACTGACTATTTCTTTTAGAAAATCTATATTAAATTAACTCTTGCTTTTATTATTTATTCTAGTATTATTTTCACTGTTAAAAGCATGCTGAATACTTTAGTACTTTTTTAGACTACTTATCAGAATCAAAAACAATAGACTTGGTTTATTTTATTTTATTTTCTTATTTTTATTTTATTTTATATTTAGTTTTATTTTTTGGACTTTAAAGTCAGAATATTGTATAATATTACATATAACTGGTATAAACTATTACATATTAGTTATATATGTCTGTTATAACTTAAGCTTAGATATTAAAACAAAAGACATACTCTTGTATTGAGTAACACAAGAGAACTCGATAGAGTTCCTAAGTACAAACATCTATCTTATATACAAACTACTGATGGTCTATGTTACACTCCTTTTAGCCCTACTCTAATAGCTATGTGTTTACCTTAAGATTAACATATGTTAACCATACTGTATAATGTCATCTTTTTCTAGAATCTTCTATATTGTTCTATTGTGTTATGTGAGCATGTGACTTTGTGACTGTGACATATGACAGTATTCTATTTTGTTTTCTTCATCCTTATTCAACAATAAAAAATAAAAAATAAAGAAAAATGAAAATGAATAAAATAAAACTAAGTCCATCATTTTTAACTCTAACAATGTCATAGTCATATGATCATGTATTATATAAAAGAATGTAGAAGATTCTGAAATAATAATATTATACAATATGTTTTCTAAATCTTATAAATAATACATGATTTTTAAAATAGGTTAGATTTTATATAACATGAACTACTAGCCTAGCATATAGTAAGGAGATTAGTCTTACTTGAAGAGTTATAAGTGTCCAGAAACTCCAGATAATATTTGGATAAGGTATTTTACTATTATATTATTACTATATATATTATAATAAAATAGTCTAAGCACATGGTCTGTGTACTTGACCAATCAATATAATTATAGTATTCTTGTAGTATACTAAACAACAGAAATTAAGATAATGTAAAGATAGTTATTAGTCTATTAGAAGCTAGTCTAGATAATAACCAGTCTAGAAGTGTGACTAAGCCTTTATAAAGTTGATCTAAACTTACAGTATTGTTAATATTTCTTAATACTTATATCATATACCATTTGATATTTGTACTCTTCTCACCCTCTTTTGATATAGATTACATTCTAATCATTTATCAATCCAAGAACCAAACTCTATATTTCTTATTAATCTCATAGAATTCTAAACAATAATATCTGTAATATCTAACAACCCAGAGTATGTATAGTAGTAGAGTATTATTAGATTATCACTTTTATATTTAAGAACATTGGCTACCATATACTGTTTCTTAGTCTGATAATTAACTTAAACTTATGCTATACTTATTTCAATAGATAATATTATGCCTAACCTATTTGTCATGTGATTATAATTTTGAATAATAGAAGCTTGGAGAGATTTAAAGCCAAGGTTGATTACTAGCATAACATTACTTTTAATCTCTTCTATTTTTTATATTGTTAAGTTACTCTTTTGTTTTTATTTTTCTATGTTATATTTGCAAATACTTTTGATAAGTGTGAATTATTTTTAACAACTTTGAGTTTTCAATTGTAATATTGGAACTTAATATCTATTCTTGAGACTGTCCAATCTAGAGCCTTTTTTATTACTTTTCTCTTATTTTTTCATTATTCTTGACTAGAAGCAACACTGCTCTTTGATCAAGAAGAATAGCTAGACTTTAGTAGACAAGAGAAGCCTAGTTGTCTATTTTGTATTAAAGCCCACTAGTACTTAGTAAACATATAATCTTGTATAGATATAGTAGATAGTTTTCTTTGAGTTGAGATTTTATACTATAGTGTCTACTTGTAGCCTATACATATAAAAGAATAGTAGTAGCTCTTAAAGAATTGTTTAAAGTAGAATAATCTTCTTAGATCAAAATCATTTATATTTCTTTAGAGTAGTAGTAGATAGTTAGGTAGTTAGTAGATAGTATAAAGCAGAACTTGAAAAGGATCTGTTAATACTTATAGAGATTGAGTCAAGTTCAGAACATGAGTCTAAGAAAGAAGCTAATACTGGCTCCACTCTATCTCTTTATATATTATCATTTATCTCAATTAATTTACTCTTATATTACTATAATATAAGTTAATACAGCTTTATTAATGTTGAGCAGATTTTACTTTAGATGAGGTAATAATAGGAGTAGATAACAGTATTATAAATATTGTTAGTAGAAAGAGAAGGAGAAGTAGAAGTAAAGGTAATAGTTCTAGAACTTGATACTAGGTCTAATATAGAAGTAGTTAAGCTACTAATATTTAATAGAGATACTACCAAAGTCTTAGGATGTTGTAACTCAAAGACTTTAGAATGAGTCAATGAGAAAAAATCTTGTATTGGATAACACAATATCAGAGATGGTAGACTCTATTTATTTTCAATCTTCTCACTTTTATTTTTACTCTGGGATCTAGGGTTAGGGTTTAGTATTGATATTATATGTTATAGTCACAAATCTGTTATATGGCATAACTTGGTGTCACATATTAGTCACAGTCACAAAATCATATGTTATAAGGAAAGATGGTAGAAGGTTTTGAAAGAATAATATTATACAGTATATTATATATATATTAATCTTAAGATAAATATATAGTTATTTAGGGTAGGCTAATATAGTAAAGCATAGACCATTAGTTCCAGATATATAAGATAGACAATCATGTACAGAGTTTTTTATAAGTTCTCTTATGTTAACTTTAATACAAGATTTTATTTATTAATCCACTTTAAGATCTTTGAGTTGTAATATGTTGTAGCAACCACTAGTCACAAAGACCAACAATCACACAAGGTAGCAAATCTCTCAGTAGAATATCAAGTGAGAATTACAAAAGAACTCAATAAGGAGTCTTCATTGTATTGCTACCCTATTTATATAAGTTACATCTGGTCTGTGCTACTAATAATTAAACCTGTCCTTATGTCCATGCTTCCTCCTTATGTTCACTTTATGTTCTACTCAAGACTACTATATGTATACCATATGCTCTGACATTATCATCCAGATTCTTCTACCATGTTCTAGACTTATGATGTCACATGATGTAACATGTCATATGACTACAATGTCACATGTCTCTTCATTGTCCAAAATAAAATCAAAAAGAGAAAAGAATACAAAATTAATATAAAATCAGAGAAATTAAATAAAAGAAAGGAAAAATTGTCAGTGTTCAAAGCATTCCATAACATAATATATAAGAGAACTCAATAGAGTTTCTAATACAAACTGGTCTATCTTATATATGCTAAGTTACTAGTTCATGCTATAATACTATTAATCTACTTTAAAAGACCATACATTATTCTTAAGGTTAATATATGTCAAATATATTATAGTAATGTTGTTTCTTTCTAAAATCTTTTACAATATTCTCTTGTGATAGTATAACATTGACCAATATATAATACCAAGTCATATTGTATAACAACTTGTGATAGTAGTATATAACATTATGTTCAATTTTAATTTTAGATCTAAAAATAAAAATAAAAAGGAAAATAAAATAAAATAGAGTCAATTATTCACAATTCTAATAATATACTTGCTAATCTAACTTCTGAGAGCTCACTAATAGGCTTTAGATAATAAGATATGAAATATATCTAATATTTTTTCATAAAAGCAATACTAGTGTTAGAGTTGGGAACAATGGACTTTATTTTATTTTACTCTTTCTATTCTCTTTTCATTTTTATTTTATTTTTGTTTCTTTAGTGTTAGAATTTAATGTGATATTATGGTTATAACTATTACAAATCTGTCATATGATATGTCATGTAAGTTATATGTCACACAACACTGTCACAGTCATATGGTCATAATGGAATATAGTAAAAACTTCTAAAATGATGATATTATACAATATATTTAATCTTATAGTTTACACATAGTCTTTAGAGTAGGTTAGACACAGTAGTAGCATAGACCATCCAGTGTAGTATATAAGATAGATACTTTGTACTAGGAACTCCATTAAGTTCTCTTATGTTAACCTAATACAAGGTTTTTTTTATTGACCAAATATTAAGGTCTTTGAGTTGTAATAACTAGATACTTATAAATTCATAGTAAAAACAAGCTTGCTTGTGAGAAAATATTTTTATAGATATCATCTCTTATTCACATTAACTTGACTAATAAATAAGAGAAGTAAAGTTAGAAAGTTATTGAATAACTAGAGAACAAGAAACACTCTTATTCTAATTTCTAATATAAACAGCTTTTTAAGTAATAGTGAGAGTAGCTGTATCAAAAGATATAGAAATTAGGATAAATGAAAACTATAGAAGAGGAGATAATACTAGATAGAATATGCTACTGTTAAAATACTTTCACAGTTCTTTTGTTAGAGTAACTAGATGAAGTCTATAGTGTTTTAGCAGAGTTTGTAGTTCCAGAGAAATTTTAAGATGATATTGTCCAATAGTAATATATATACAATCTATCTTTAGAAAAATTTTATGAGAATATAATAGAGTTTTCTAGAAGTAACAGCTACTCTAAGTATTTAAAAGTTCATTCTAATCAAATGGAAATATTAAGTAGAATATTTGGTAACCTAACTATAAAATAATAGAGTTGTATAATTAGAAATTTCAATAGAATATAGCTAGATAATAAGAGCTTACTAGCTAGTTACTAAAAAAAGTAGGTTAATAGTTATAAAGGAGAGAATAAATACCTACAGAAATAGTATAGTTGTTATGTTCTCAAGATCTTAGAGTTGATTAAGAAAGCAAACCTTGGATTGAGGTAATCATAAGAGAACTTGATAGAGTTTCTAGTATAAAACTATCTATTTTATATATGCTAAGTTACTGATTTGTACTATAGTACTATTAACCTACTCTAAAGGCTATATATTATTCTTAAGATTAATATGTGTCAAACATATTATAGTAATGTTATTTTCTTTTAGAACCTTCTTGTTACAACTCAAAGATCTTAGAGTGGATCAATAAATAGAACCTTATATTAGAGTTAATATAAGAGAACTTAATAGAGAACTTTGTATAAGATTGGCTATCTTATATATCTGAAACTAATGGTTCATGCTCCACTACATTAGCCTACCTTAAATAATCATGTATTTGCCTTAAGATTAATATATATATAATATATTGTATAATATTATTCTTTTAGAACCTTCTACTATCTTTTATTATAGTACATGATTGTGACTGTCATATAATATTACACTAAACTCTAACCTTAAGTCCCAAAATAGAGAATAAAAGGAAAAAAATAAAATGAGAAAGAAATTTGAAAATAAATAGAGTCTACTGTTTTTAACTTTGATATTTCTACTATATTCTCTTGTGACATGTGATTGTGTGACAGTGACTAATGTGTGACAGTGAGTCATATTGTATGATAATTTGTAATAGTGACTTGTAATATCTTACTAATCCTAATCCTAAGTTCAAAAATAAAAAATAAATAGAAAAGAAGAGAAAACAAAGTCTATTGTTCATAATTCTGATAGTAGTAGTTAGGGTTCAGTAGTATTTTAGTAGAGCATTAGTATAAGACTTAGAGAATAAGAGAATAACAGAGTTGACTTAAGCTTCTATAAGTACTATAAACTTGAATTTAGATAAAGCAAAAGGTCTTATCTCTTCTTTCTAGAAATAAAACACAAAAATTATACAGTTTGTCCTAGACACATCTAGCTTAAGTATAGAAGTAAGTAGAATATTATTTGTGAGGTTGAACATGTTTTCTTCAATAGAGTAATCCTATTTCTTTCTTTTAATAAAATAATAGGATAAAATCTATAACTTGTAAGAATAATACTCAGCTACTCAAATAAATGTGAGAACTGAAATATACATTATGCTAGTTAGTAGTTTATATAATGGACAAATAGTGAATATTATCTAATAGTATCTAAGATCATATTATAACTTAAGTTTCAAAGCTAAGATAAAAGACATACTCTTGTATTAAATAATATAAGAGAACTCAATAGGGTTTCTGTCACAAGCTAGTCTACCTTATATACTACAGATTATAGTCTGTGTGCATACTACAACTTACTCCAAAGTCTATATGCTTTCTATAAAGCTAATATATTATTACTATACTTGTTATGCCTTAAGACTTAGAGTTAAAGTCAAAAGAGTAAATCTTGGATTGGTTTAATCACAAGAGAACTCAATAGAGTTCCTAGTACAACATATATACCTTATATACTACACTAAACTACTGCAGTTAGCCTACCTTAAAAAGCCATGTGTAAACCTCAAGGTCAACATATGTAAAATATACTACATGATATCATTGTTCCAAATTCTTCTATGCTCTTCTATTGTAACATGTGACCATGTGACCATCATACTAAACCCTAATCCTAAATAAAAGTGAGAAGAAAATGAAAAGAAAGTAGAAAACAAAAACAAAAACAAAAAATAATAAAAAATAAAGTTTATCATTCATAACTCTGACAATACTATATAACATTATTTTAGATAATGCTTCAGAACTTTCTATAACTTTTTCTGTGTTATATGATTGTGACCACCCTGTGACATGTATCATATATGTCACACTACATATTTTTTTAAAATCAACAATTTATTATATAAGGTGTGAAGACAATTTATAGTAGTTACTTCATAACTACTTATATAGAGACTAACTAAAAATAAAACATAAACAAAAACAAAAAAGAAAAGTAGTTTATGTAAAACCAGAAAAGAAAACCACTATGTTAAGTAATACTTTTATAGAAAGAAAAAATATTAGGGTTGAACTCAAGAAAGACTACAAAGTAACATAGCATAGATCTTGACAGATTCTAATATTTGTTATATCTTCTGCAATTATAGAGGGTATGACATCTTGTTTTGATTGAGTATACTTTGCATAGACAACTAAAGTCTTTTCTTAAGAAGAATCTTAGATAGTATTTACCTATAAGTATATGATTTATAATTGCTCTTGTGGCCCTTATGTATAGTAAATTTGAATGACTGAAATGCTTGATTCATATTCATAGGCTCTCTTTAATGTATGAGGGTTTAATAATGCAGAGTTCAGTATTTAACAGATTAAGAAAATAATTATTCTTGAGATCTAATGCTTGGAAAGTCATGTGCCAATTTTTAATGATGTTATTGCATTCTTCTTTCTCATTAGAGTCCCATGACTCTCTGCAAGGAAATAATGGAGAAATTTTGAATTTCTTCATATCTTTGTTAACTGAACAATGATAAGGCTAATTGTCTTTACTAGGATAATTTCAGAACTTAATAGAGTTGGTTGAGTGCTTAAGAAAGAACAATCTAAGATTCTTTGCTATACCAATTGATTGAAGCTGATAAGGGTGTATAGTGAAATTGAAAATGTGCTCAGCTATATAAATAGCATTCATAATAATAATAATATGAGTGGTCTCTGGTATTTGAATAGCTTGATTGATACTATATCTAATAGCAAAGAGTTTGGCTTCAGTTGAAGTGACATTGACAGCATAATGAATTGCCTTTCTGACATTATTAAGAGAAGAGTGAATATAAGAGATAGATATAGTAATATTGTTTCTAATACTAGCATTCAAAATAACAACAACAGATTTGGGATCCAATGATATATTTGAGAAAATATCATCAAGTTTACAAAGATGAGCTATTTTGATTTCCTTATCTTTGTAGTTTGCTTGATAAAAGAAGAAATGACTAGGAAAATTGTCAATTAGTCTAAAACCAGGAGAAAATTTGCTATTAAGAGAGTCAAAAGGTATAAAAATTCCATTTAGATGATTGTTAGATAAAACTCTTGACTTTAAGTCACTGCTTGAAAGTCATGTTTTCCAAAGAGAGACAATGAAGAGATGTGTTCTTGGAATGTCTGTTTTTGAGAAGAGTACTTGTCATATGCAGGTCCACCTGTCCAGAAAACTACATCCCCGTGGTGATGTCATTTCTAAAAAATACAAGCCTGCCTTCTACAGTGGCCACCTTTCTCGCAATATGTCTTATGGCGGTGCTGCAACCCTCTGGGTATTCCATCTTCCATGACGGAGTTACTCCTGTCAGTGTTTCAACACTGAAACCTCTGCTCGGGGCAATAGGGGTTTTACCACTGAAACTCCAAGCATCTCCTATAATATCAGTTTGTATATAAGACTAGTAGTTACACTGTAATTCACTAGTCTGATAATCGATGAAGATAACCTCTTATTGAACTCGATCTCCAGTGTTCAATGGCGACACACAAATCAGTACTCACTTCCACTCAGACTTTCCCTCCTTCATCTGAAGTTGCGACCACGTGGCAGACAGATGGTGCAGCACATAAGCTGAAGCCAAGGTCATTCCACAAGTCTGCTCATCTCCAAGTCCATTCTGCGGACTTCCACCCTGGTGTGAACCGCACCTGACAGTACTACTGATTGCATGATTTGAAGATAAATTAGTGGTTCTAATTTGGTATCTTCCACTGAGTTTTTGAAGATGCAGATGAATGGGAATTAAACCAGTGATGGCTTCAACTCCCAATGTAGGAGAGGTGCAAAAAGCACCCATGATCCAAATGGCAGATCTCTGTTGCATTTTCCTGAGTTTCTTGAGAGGATATGAAAGGGGGGTTTTATTAAAGAACCACAAAGGAAATCTATAAAGCACTAAAAGGAGGACACATGATCTGTATAGAAGGCTTTTTTGATGAGGGAGTAGGCCTCTTGTAGAGTTTCCTAGCATTTTCATGCATTTGACAGTAGACAATGCTTCATTGGCATAGAACTTGACATGTTGTTGGAATGACAGTTTCCTGTTGAAGATGAAGCCTAGGTACTTCCAGCTATCTTTTGGGCAAAGAGTGGGTCCTCCGAGAGGGGAGAGATTGAGAGGAGGTGGGTTGAGGAGTCCATGAGATCTGGAGAACTATGGAAAACTTCAGATTTTCTGTGTTAGTCACACCACACTCCACTGCCTAAGTCAAAATAGAAAATAGAAATGATAAAAGAAAATAACATAAACCAAGTCCATCACTCACAACTCTGTCTTAGATATTGTTCCCTTCAGTAGACTGTTTCAATCTTATTACAAGTAGAGTACTCAGACATGATCTGTTAAAGACAAGGGCCAACAAGGAATGAGAATGTTGTTGCAAGTTTTTCCATGTAAGACCTGGAGTTCACAACAGTAAGATGTGAACTCTAGTAGGAGGAAAAATTTACACTTTGTACATTTCTTCTATGAATAACTATTTTCCAAAGAATTTTTCTCGATCACACTCGGATGTTGCTAGAGCAATCATCTACATTACTGAAACATACAGTAGCATCGCCACTATCATACGATATGCTTGACCTTCACTAGAAAACTTCGCCTAGATTGCTTGTAGCGGTATATAAATGCTGAATCCAAAAAAATCAGCTCACATGAGGTCATATTTTCCATCTTGAATAAACAGTGGGGTTCCCATCCAGTATGCCTTCTTGTCATGTCCCAGGCTGAGAAGGGAGTGTAGCGACCGACTCCTAACGCATGGCAAAGAATCTCAACTCTCGGATCTAAGTAACTAGATTCATAGTCACAGGCGCTATGGCGCTGAATAGAGTTGCGCCGATTACGGGGTTCGCAACTAGAGATACACAGCGCCGAAGTTCCTCCCAGTTTTCTTTCATTCAGGTTGAGGTGCCAAGCGCTGATAGCACTTATGGAAGCATAATTAACCAAGTATCAAAGTATGCGTGATGATGATGACATCAGGATGAATGCAATCTATCTATCTCAGTGCAAAGCCCAAAGAACGGGCAGAAATCGATATTCTCACATTGGTCGCATACACTATCCCAGATGATACTCATCCATCTCAACTCAAAACTGTTGACGAGAAAATATCACTA
>JAJOHK020001795.1:0-11756 GCA_022457215.2 Leucocoprinus gongylophorus | reverse complement strand
TTTGTTGTTGCTTTTGTACATCCCGCATATGTGCGGATAGCTCTCATTTGGGGCTTTCCAGCGCAACTTAGTTTGTGAAAATCGGTCCACTGGTTGTGGAGATACAAGCTGAATGAAGTTTGTGACACTAATGGTCTATGTTATACTAAACCTAGCCTATTCTAAAAGCTATACATACTATATGCTATTAATATATAGAATAATATTATTGTTCTAAAACATTTTACAATGCTCTTTGTAACATGTGATCAAATAACCATGACATGTGATATGTAACATATGTGTGACACTATATCATGTTGTATGACATCATACTAATCCTTAACCCTAAGTCTGAAAAATACAATAAAGTGAAAATAAAAATAAAAAGAAATAAAATCTACCATCTTCAATTCTAACATTATCTCCTCTTTAAGATTTCTTCTCTAGAGAAACTGACTTCTATTTTTACCAGTTTCTCTCCAACTTTTTTAAATATTCTACCTCAAACTTCCCATCATCCCATCTATGCAATATTTTTGCTATGTATTTTCCTAGTAACTCTCTTCTTCTAAAGTTCTTTTCTTCCATTATATCTGATTTTTTTTTGTTACCTTACTTTTGCATTCAGCCTCCTCTTGAACTTGGCTACTACCTTCTTGACATTTTCTAGATTCTCTTTCTTCTCCCAAGTATCATGTTCTACTGTAAATCCCTTCCATCATACCAAATACTTTACCACTTCTCTTATTTTTCTTTTATTTAAAGTTTTTTTAACCTTCTATTCTTCAACTCTATTTACCTCCACTGGTTTCACTTCTTCTACCTTCTGCTCTCTTACTTATTTCCTATATTGTACTACTTGACTGATATTTACTATCAGATGAATCTTCATTGAAGTCAGCAACTGTACTTTGATTGCATTGGTAAAAACTACCTTGTCAATGATATATGGACCAATTTATTGATCTACTAGCTTTCTTGATAGTTTTTCTTTAAACATTAAGTTTTTTATACTCAGTATCACTTTATCCTCTCTCTTCCATTCTTCTACTTTTTTTCTCCCCTATTTGCTTGTCACTTCATTTCTTTCTATGCTTTTCTTAATGCTGCTCCAGTCTTCTTCTGTACCTTTTTCATTCTTTTCACAAATTCTATTGTTTTCTCCACTTTTTCTTTCCTTCTTATATTTGCTCCCATTCTCAGTTCTCTACTATAGTTTACTATAAATGGGAATACTTTGGTTACTGAATGCATTTTGTTGTTGTCTGCAAATTCAGCCATTACTAGCCATTCTGGCTAATTCTTCTGTCTATGATTTACAAAAAATTAGAGATATTATTCTAATTCCTAGTTTATTTATTTGGTTTACCTATCTGTTTGTGGGTAAAAAGACATCAACAACTTGGTTTCAATCCCTAACATCTTATTCAGCTCTCTTGTTAACTCTGTTGCAAACTGTGGTTCTTTATCCAACATTACACTCTTTGATAACTCATACAACTTCTACACATTATCCCTAAACAGCACTGGTTTCTCCACTGATGTTCTCTCTGTTGTTGCCACAAAATGTGCTATCTTCAATAACTTTTTACAGATTACTAGAATTGCATTTTTTCCAGCTACTAATGGCAACTTCATAATAAAGTCTACTATCAGATGTATCCATAGCTTCTCCTGTCAGAGTTGTAAATGATAGACTTGATTTTATTCTATTTCTCTTTTATTTTTTGGTTTTCTTTCTCTTTTTCTTTATTCTAGACTTTGACAAAAGTATGAGATAACATCACATGTAACAGTCATACAAAGAAGATTATAGAAAGTTCTGGAATAGATGATATCATACAGCATAGCAACAACATGTTGGTCTTATAGCAAGCATATGTACTTTAGAGTAAGTTAGTTGTATTGTATGTATAGACTACAGTCTGTAGTATATAAGGTAGACTACTTTGTATTTGAAACTCTATCAAGTTCTTTTATATTACTTAATACAAAAGTAGTCTTTTGTTTTTACTCTAAAACTTAAGTCATAACATTTCTACTAGTACCTCTGTTCTATTCTTCATTTATTGGCACATATCACAACTATTCACATATTTTTCTATATTCTTTGTTACTCCTGGCCACCATTAATTCCTCATTATTAACTCCATTGTCTTTTATCTTTCTTTATGTTCAGCCACCAGTACATCATAATACAACTGGATTATCTCTACTCTTAACTCATTGTTCTTTGGTACATATACCTTTTCTTCTTTCAATACCAGATCTCCCTCTATTTGTAATTTATCTCCTTACAATACTTTTACTCCTATCTCTCTTCTACTACTCTAACTACTTCTTTATCTTTTCCTCTAACTACTTTAATTTTTATTAATGTCTGATTATTATTATTATTTTCTACTCTTTCTAGTCCAGTCTCCTACTAAGTCCATTTGCCTTTCTCATTTTTATTCCTGGTACATGCTTTAAAGTGAAAACAAATCTTAACAGATATAATATCTATTGTACTTATCTTCTGTTCAATTTCTGTACCTTTATAAAGTATTCCAAGTTTTTGTGATTTGTCCAGACTTTGAACTTGAATTTGGTACATTCCAGTAAATGTCTCTATTATGAACTTAAATCCTTAGAGTGGGATAAAAGAACAACTCTTGTATTGAGTAACATAAGAGAACTTGATAGAGAACTCTTCTACAAACTAGTCTATCTTATATAGTCCTACAGATGGTCTGTGCTAACTATTGTGCACCCTACCCTAAACAACCATGTGTAGTTCATGAGGCCAACATGTGGTGTCCATGTTGTATGACATCATTTTTTCTTAAATCTTCTACTAAATTCTTCCAAGTTCCATGATCTGTCTTATGACTATGCCATCAGATTGTGACTGATGTGACAGTGTGACATATCAACCCTAACCCTAGTTGTTCTAAAAATAGAAAATAGAAAAACAAATTGAAAAGAAAATAAAAATGAAAAGTAAAATAAAGAAAAAACTAAGTCCACTGTTTGTGAACTTGATAGTCTCCAGTTTTCCAGTCTTCTTATAACTACCAACATGTTTTCATTATGAATCTCATAATTCCTCTCTGTCTCATTTAAAGATTTTAAGAAGAATGCTACCAGTATCTACTTACTATCTTCATATTTCATAGATAATCCTTCTTTTGCATAATCTAATATATCAACTTCCATTCTTATTTTTTTGTCTAAGTCTGGTACTGCTAATACTGGTTCTTTTGTGAATTTCTCATTCAACTCCTGAAATGCTTTCTCTTGCCTCTCTGTCCAATCCTACTTCTGATCCTTTTTAATCAAATTATATAATAGTCTGGCTATTGCTGTGAAATCTTTGATAAACTGCTAATAATAGTCAGCAAGCTCCAAAAACTTCCATACATCTTTAAATTCTTTCAGAGTTAATCATTTCAATATACTTTTCACATTCTCTTTCTCCATCTTAATCCTTTACAGTTCTATTACTACTCCTAAAAATTCTGCTTCTCTAATCTTCCACTTACACTTTTCTAGTTTTACATACAAATCATCCTCTGCCAACCTATTCACTACTTTTTCTACTATCTTGTTATGTTCTTTCTCTTCTTCCATTCCTACTATAACATTATCTATGAAACTTGCCACTTCTTCAATGTTAATTAAGTCCTAAAGGATCTTGTTCATTATTGTTTAAAATATTGCTAGGGAGTTTGTAAGCCCAAAGAATATTACAGTTGGTTCAAACAACCCTTCTGAAGTCATAAATGCTACCTTCCACTTGTCTCCCTCCTTTATCTGTACATTATTATAAACCTATTGTAAATCTAACTTAGCAAATACTTTCTTTATATCTGTTTTATACAATGTTAAGGGTAAGGGATAATTATTTTTGATAGTCCTCTCATTTAGATATCTGTAGTTTTATACTATTCACTTTTTACCATTCTTCTTTCCTACAAAAAATACTAGCACCATTTGAAGGAATTTTAAGGGCCTGATATATCTCTTCCTCAATTGTTCTTCAATAAACCCATATACCTCTCCTCTCTCTTCCCTTAACAATGGATACACCTTCCTCTTCCTTGGCAAAAACCCTTTCTTTATCTCTATTGCATGATTCCATAACTTCTTTGTTGGTATCCTTTCACTTGCTTTCTTTTTAAAGATATAAATCTACTAGTGGAACCTTTGAGAAACCAATTTCTTGGTCTCTTCTTCAGATTTTGCTGCTTTCTCTTCCTCATCCCAAATATCTCATTCTTTTACTATCTTCTTCACTTTTATTATTCTATTCTTTTTTAGTTTTTTCTTTTTCTTTTTTTCTTTCTTTTTTTCTTTCTCCTCTTATTTTTTCCCTCCTTCTCCTTCTTTACTTCTTCTTATTTTTGCCACCCCAGTCTTTCTTACTTCAGTCTCCACTACTTTCCACATTTATCTGAACACCTTGTCATTTTCACCTCTCCTGTTCTCCAGTTAATCTCAGAATTGTAGTGAGCTAGCCATAGCATTTCTAAAATCACATTCTACTTCTATCCTCCAATCACATCTATTTCTATTCTTTTCATATGTCTCTGGTAATAAATTTTTTAATCTTTTTTAACTTAAACCCCTGCTTCCTAGCAAATTTTGAACTTATGACCAGCCTCATTGTTCCACTATCCAATAATACTTTTACTATCACATCTTCTTATGTATCAATCCTTTCTAGCCCAATCTTTACCATTATTCCTCTTAGCATGTTCCCATTATCCAGGTTGTAGTGGAATGTATTATTCACTACTCTAAAGAGCATTATAAGAGCCTAATTGAGAACTATTAAGCTCTCCTTCCTATTTAAATTACTTTGTCCATTGTTTGAATTTTCCCTATACTTAAGTATTCTTTCTTATCCCACAATTCTTTGATTCCTACAGTTTCTTGCTATATATTCAAAACCCCTGCAGTTGTAATAGTTTTTTCCTTGATTTATATCTATAGCATATGAATCACACCTTAGCACAAATTCTATTTATTGCTATTGTATATTTACTACAGTT
This sequence comes from Leucocoprinus gongylophorus, assembly GCA_022457215.2. NCBI lineage: Eukaryota > Fungi > Basidiomycota > Agaricomycetes > Agaricales > Agaricaceae > Leucocoprinus > Leucocoprinus gongylophorus. Next base: position 6,738 of record JAJOHK020001795.1, on the reverse strand, counting down.
ACATTTATCCTTTCCACTTCTTTCATTGGAGCAGGCTCTGCTGATACTTACTGTTGAGAAGCCTCCTGTCTTCTTAGTCAAATATGAGACTAAGGCAATTGTTGCTTTTATGCCCCTGTAATATTTGCCACTATATTCTGTCTTAGTACTAAAGCTCTCTATTCTCTTCTTCCTTATAATCTCTTTTTCTTTTGCTTACTCTCTCTCTAGTGTCTATCTAAATTTACTACTCTCTCATATTATTTTTCTATACTTTTTAGAGGTTGTTCTGTCTCTATTAACTTTCTTCTGATTACTCCATTTATTCCTTACTTGAACTTCTTCACAAATAGTCTTCCTTCATATCCACTACCTCTCACTGCTCTTCTGAACTCCTATATGAACTTTTCCATTGTTCTACTCTCTTGCTTCACCTTCTTTAATTTTACTATCTTCATTTCATTGTCTCTTTCCCCAAACTCCTTCAGGTTTGCCAAAAATTCTTCTATCATCATATATTCTTCCTTTTAAATCCTCCAAAACATTCTTCTTCTGTATATTTGCTAATTTTCTCTATACATATGAAAATACCTACTAAATCTGTTTCTTAACTGCCTTCTCCCTTATTTTCATTCTTATAAACAACTTGTATACTATTAAAAATTTTGAAACCTTTCTTACAGCTCTGTTAAATGTTTGTGAGTCAGCTACTTCTACATTGGACCCAGTGTTGGGTCAAGGGACTGCCACTGCCACTCTTTGTTATGAACTTATTCCTTAGAGTTGGAAATAAGAACAACTCTTGTATTAGAGTAACACAAGAGAACTCAATAGAGAACTCTATACAGGATAGTCTTCCTTATATACAAATACCCAATGGTCTGTATGAGCTAATTCTAGCATACCCTAAATGACCATGTGTATCACACATTGTATGATGTCATCCTTCCAAAACCTTCTATGTTCTTTTATGTGTCTTGTGACTCGTGACCATCACTAACTCTAACCTTATGTTCTAAAAATAGAAAAAGTAGAAAATAAATTGAAAATAAAAATAAAAATAGGAATGAAAATAAAGAAAAACTAAGTTTACTGTTTGTGAACTTGATACTCTTGCTCCTACTCCTACTCCTCCTACTGTTACAACTCAAAGATCTTAGAATGGATTAATAAATAATATTTTATATTAGGATTAATATAAGAGAACTTGATAAAGAGCTCTGTATATGAGAGTCTACCTTATATACTTGAAACTAATAGTCTATGCTTCTACTACTTTAGCTTATCCTAATAACTATGTATTTGTCTTAAGGTTAACATATGTATAACATATTATATGATGTCATCTTTCCAGAGTCTTCTACTGTCTTCTATTATGATATGTGATTGTGTGACAATGTGACTGTGACTGATATGTGACACCAAGTCATCCTAGTCTCTAATTCTGGCTCTTAAAATAAAAATAAACAGAAAAGAAGATAAAAGCAAGAAAGAAATTCAAAATAAATAAAGTCCACTATTTTCAATTTCAATACCTACTAGTATCTGGAATTATGCTTGTATATTGGCAATTTACTCCTGGTACTGCCAGATCAATTGTTTTATTTGAATTGGGTTGAGTTAACTCAGATTATTGTTAAATGGTGGTAATTTGATTAGAGATGGTGATAATAATAGTAATAATGGTATGGGAGGAGAAAAGATATATAATAGTGAAAAAAAAGAAGCTGGTGTTAGCTTTTTTCTTAGAATCATATTCTGAACTCATCACCATCTTTACAGATATTAGTGGGCTCTTTTCTTATTCTACTTCACACTGACTACTTATTCTACCAACCACTTCTCTAATGAAATTGTAAACAAATATTCCTAAAAAGAAAATTTTTACTCTAAATAATACTTTAAGAGCTTCTACTATTTTCTTGCATAGACTAATTACAAGTGGACTAATAGTATAAAGCTACTATACAAAAAACTAACTAACATATTCACAAAAGATGATATATTTACTAAGTATCAGTGAGCTTTAGTACAAGATAAATAGCCAAGCTTTTCCTGCCTAGCTAGTATACTCTTTATGTCTAGAGCCCAACAATTCTTCTTAACTAAAGAATAATAAGAGAGTATATATGTATAAATGTAGAGAATGCTCTATGCTAAGCAGTTTTAGAGTATGAATATTGAGTTCTAATATTATAAACTTAGACTTAGGAATAAAAGCAAAAGAATAACCTTGTATTAAGTAACATAAGAGAACTCAATAAAGTTCTAAGTATAAAATTGTCTATCTTATATATGTTAGACTAATGGTCCATGCTATACTAAACCTAGCCTATTCTAAAAACTATATATGTTATGAGATGCTTTGGACATAAATAATTTTTATTTTCCTTTTTCTTTTATTTTCTGACTTTATAGGAATTTTCTTTTCTTTTTCTTTTCTTTTGGGTAATGAAGAGGCATGTGACAAGGAAGTCACATGACAGGTCACATGATGTAATGTCATAGGCCTAGACCATAATGGAAGGATCTGGAAGATAATGTCAGGGCACATAGAGTATGTATGGTGGCCTTGAGTAAGAAGTGAGGCAAATATGAGGTTGAAGCATGAACATTAGGGCAGGTCTAATTATTAGTAACATAGACCATGAAACATTTGTATAAATAGGGCTCTAATTAAGAAGAGGTTCCTTATCGAGTTCTCTTGTAAAATTCCCACTTGATATCCATTTTAAGAGATTTATTGCTTGTGTGATCATTTGTCCTTGTGATAAGTGGTTGTCACAACAATATATACTACATACTATTGATATATAGGATGACATTATTATTTTAGAACCTTCTATAATGTTTTTTGTGATATATGATTGTGTGACCATGACTTGTGACTAATGTGTGACAGTTTGTGACAGTCATATGTGATGTCATACTAACTCTTAGTCCTAAGTCTGAAAAATATAATAAAGTAGAAAATAAAATAAAAAGAGAAGAAAATAAAAAGAAATAAAGTCTACTATCTTCAATTCTGATACCTATCAAAACAATGACACACATTCTATACAAATATGAATGCTATATGAAGTTATAGAACTCTAAGTAAGAATCTTTCAAAGATGTTTCTTAAATTTAATCTAGATATATTCTACTTCTAAGATAGTATTATATAGTTTTATTATTTCATTTTTATTTTATTTAAGTAATTACATTATATAGTTACTACAGTCTATGACTAAGTCTTGTATAATAAATTGTTGATTTTAAAAAAATAACATTATATATAACTATTATAACTATTATATTTATATTAGTATGATCAGACATAAAATATATCACAAGTCAGTCATATATATTACAGTCACAGTCACAATGTCATGTGATACATCAGGAAAGTAATGTTATACATTATATAAGATAATAACTTTTATTTATATAACTTATGATATTTAGGGTAAGCTAGATATAAAGTGTATACAGACTATATATTAGAGGTATATAAAGTAAGTTATAATAGTTACCATATATTAGCTCTATATAGAACACATGATATTTAGGCTAGATTCAATATAGTCATACACAAACTATTAACCTAGCATATATAAGATAGATACTTTGTACTAGGAACTTTATTGAGTTCTCTTGTGTAAATTCTATACAAGGTTTTTTTATTTAACTCTTTGGCTTAAGTTGTAATAGAAACATTGACGTCACTCACTGTAGAGATATCTCTAGTAGTCTTATTGATAAGTGACACACTTCAACTTCAGATTATAATTCTAAATTAATCTCTCCATTCTCTATAAGTATTATTCTCACCTTTAAGATATTGATTATAACTCTACATTAAACCACAGTATTAATAGCATTATTTTATCTTTACTACTAATACTTGCTATCAAACTCTAGTGGTAATAATGACCTACTCTTTCTTGTTCCTAAAACTTTTAATACTTCAAATTTAAGTCTTTCTTTAAAATTGTAATCAAGCAAATATTAGTGGCACAACACATAAATTGGAGCCAAGATTATTCTTGTTATGGTATACTTAAACTCTTATATTTTATTGTTATTTTCTTTCTTTTTTATCTATTTTTCTTGATTTAATATATTATATAATGTGATAACATAGGTCTAGAACATAGTAAAAGGAACTAAAACAATGATATCAAAGTATATATTCCAGATTACTTCTACTTCATTTCTACTAAGTATTCTTAATTGATTTGTCTTCTGTATGATATCCACAGATTTATTCAACAAGTGTAAATTGCTTTCTAACATCATACTTAATTTTATTCTCATTTTAACTCTGCAGACTTTTGCTATTTGAGTATAAACTATACTTTGACAACTACATACTAAGTTAGCCTACCAAAAGTATCAAAAACATAATATTGAGCTTGTCTTAGCTACAAGGATTCTGTGTATATAGCTAAGGTTTGTTTATATCAAAGTATATCTTTTATAAGTGAGAAAAAAATTAAATAAGAACTATATATAATGGAAACTCTATTAAGTTATCTATTATGACTTAAACTCTGTGTTGAGTAAAAGACATACTCTTGTATTGAGTAACACAAGAGAACTCAATAGAGAACTCCACACAAAAACATCTATCTTATATACTAAACTATGATGGTCCATGCTACTACTTCCCTAGCCTACCCTAAAGACCATGTGTTGGCCTTAAGGCCAACACATATTTCACATGTTGTTATGATATCATCTTTCTAGAACCTTCTATATTGTTTTCTCATATCATATGAGTGTGTGACTTGTGTGACCATGTCATGTGACATATGATGATGTCATACTTTGTCTTCTTTATCTTCTATTCTTTAATAAGAATTAAGAGAAAATAAAAGGAAAATAAAATAAAATAAAATAAAAACTAAGTCTATTGTCTTTAATTCTGACATTATCTTATATAAGAGTTATCTTTTGTTTTATTACTTGGGCCTAAGTTTTATTTATGAAAAGACTTGTTCTTTTGTCTCTAACAATATCACTAAAATCTACAGAGTTCTCTTCACTTCTAGAATGCCAAATGCTATTGCCAATCTTATAGGATCGTTCAATTGACTCTGTTGCTCACTGCTGCTAACCTCTACTAAGTCTAATACTGTCTATTGTTGTTGTCCTTTTACATTAGTTACTAATAGTAACTCTATTTTTTTTCTAGGCTGGAATTCTAAATGTTTCCATTAAAAACACTTCTAACTATGCTATCTTCATCATTTTTCATGAAGTAAGCTGATCTGGGAAATTGGAATGTATAGTATAGATATATAAAAATATCTATCATCTACAAAAACCTTACTCTGTTCTTTTAGATTTTCCTAGAGATATTGTAAACTTCACATACTTTATAAACTTTGTCTAGTTGTCTAACAATAACAATAACAATCATTAAGATATGAACTATATCTAACATTTATATTACTATATAATATTTATCTAGACATTACTAATTATTACTTGTTTTATTATTCTGGAAAGTTCTACAACAGTTATGTCAAAGCTGAAAGCAGTAGACTCTAATTATTTTCATTTTTATTTTTTTTCTATTTTTCTATTATTCTATTTTTAGAACCAGAGTTAGGGTTAGAGTGACAAGATCATGTTGTCACAAATCAGTCACATCAGATGACATGGTCACAAGTCATGAGACACATAGAAGGACATAGAAGATTTTGGAAGGATAACATTATATAATATATACAACATATATTGACCTTAAGGTGAACACATGGCTGTTTAGGGTAGGCTAGAAGTAGTTAGCATGGACTATGAGGTTTTAGTATATAAGGTAGACTATCCTGTACAGAGTTCTTTATTGAGTTCTCTTGTATTAACCCAATGCATGAAGCACTCTTTTGACCAACTATAAGGTCTTAAGTTTGTAACAAGTTACTCTCAAACATCTTCCAACAATTTGTACTAAGTTTATATTTATATATATATATTTTATATTTGCTATGTCTATAATAGGTTATAACATTTCTAATATATATATATATTACAATGTTCTTTTTATTAGTGATTTATATTATGCAACAGTCACATCTTTATCATCCAAGAAAATATAAAAATATAAAATAAAATAGAGAAAAAGTCAGAATAAAGTATAGAGGTCCTGAATGGGTCATGACAATTGTCTATTGAACATGAGGCAATGATATGACATGTTGGTCTTACTACCCAATAAGGGATTAGTGTCAATGTTACTGTTAATAGTGGAAAGAAACAAATGTTCAAAGGCTTCTCCATAACTAGTGGATTTACTTTAAATTCATGGCCATCTTAACCACGAGTAGATATAACAGTGAAATGTGACACACATAAACAACTAAAATACATTTATTAGCCGTACAAGTCATATGTTAGTCGTCATGTGATAGTCTCCTACTTTGTAATATGGCAACGTGAACGTACCATGTTTATCTTCTACTACAGGTAGTAGATCAAGCTTTGCCACGCTTTGTCCACTAGCCTCTGACTCCATCCATGCCTCATTTTCTACCTTCACTCACCTCAACAAACCATTGCATCTCGTCGCAAGAGTCGAAAAGGAAGTGTATTGTCTTGGCTCAGAAAGCAGCACCAACATGCACTCTTTCTCTTACAAGTGTCTCTGTTTCTGCACACGGTAGCTCAGACTCTTTCAACTTCGTTCCCTTTCCTTCTTCCCCTGCTACCATTCCCTTTCCTTCATCGCCTGTACCAATTCCGGCGTCCACATCCCCAACGAAATGTCCCCCT
>JAJOHK020001794.1:0-11758 GCA_022457215.2 Leucocoprinus gongylophorus | reverse complement strand
TCAAGTATATTCTGATAGTATTTTATTATTGTCATATCCCAAACTCTGAAACATGTCCAAAACATGTCTGGCTTCAATACAACATCAAATTCCTGTGGTTATTTGGTATTATTTGTGCCCAAAACTCTATTGGAGGTTTGATACTTTATAATAGACTTAACTCCATTGAAATTCCATAGTTATTTGACTTTATTTGAGTCGAAATCTGCAGTTATATTTATCTGTTTTTATTACCTAATTATCTCCTTCAAACTCTGCAAATTTACTTGGACTTTATGTGGAGTTTTCCCCTCTCCAAATCTGAGCTCCTATATAGAGTTTCACTACTAAAACACTTGCTTAGAGATCTATTTTAACTACTCCTTTTGTTATTTTATATATTTAAAGCTAGTGATTAGCCTAATAATTGACTAAAGTTAATGCTAAATCTCTGGTATTAATGGTGATGTGCTTTACCCTTCTTCTTATAACTTCTTACAAGACCATCATCTGAAATTGTGATCACACAGCTCATAGGAGACACAATATATAAGTTGAGACTAAGGTCATTCTGACAAGTTCACATCACCAAGCTCATTGTATGGAGTTTCTACACTCTGTGCATATCCAAGCCAACTCTGTGGACTTTTATCTTCAAGTGTGAACCATGTCTAATAATTACAGAAACCAAAGTCATAATATAAAGTGAGATATACAAGTATATATTACAATCTCAAATTATAATTATAGTAAAGAATCTAGATAGAATAAGGGAAATGATACTTTAATAACAATATTAGTACTCTTACTTATTTACCAATAATATCTCTCATAAATATTACAAGAGAAACTTAACAAGAAGTTCTTATTTTATTACTATACTATTATATATAATCTGAAGGTATATTAATCTAGCCTTCTCTAAAGTTTATATTTTCAGAAATCCTCAAAGTAAACTTAGTTATTTCAAGTCTTTGTAATCCTAGAAATTACCACTTATTTATTAGATATTACAAAAATATCTCAATAATTACAGTTCTTTTATAATGTTTTTGTCAAGATTGCAGAAAGTGAACTTTGTTTCTTTTTATTCTCTTCCTCATTTTTATTTTTTTTTCAATTTTTTTTTCATCTTTTCCATTTTTACAACTCTGGGGTTAGGGTTAGAAGTGATCAGTCACATTAGTCACATCTGACAGTGTGGTCACAACATTGATCATGGGACTTAAAAGAAGGAAATAGAAGATTCTAGAACAAAATGATGTCATACAACATGGAAACTACATGTTGGCCTCATCATTTACATATGGTCATTTAGGGTAGCATACATAGTATTTAGCATGGACCATTTGTAGAAGTATATAAGATAGACTATTTTGTAAAGAGCTCTTTATTGAGTTCTCTTGTGTTTCTCTAGTATAAGAGTTGTTCTTTTGTCTAACTCTAAAGACTTAAGTTCATAATAGTTTTCTTACTCTTACATTAAGTGTTACAGATAAAGACTTTACTTCCTGCATTATTATATACTTACTTTTACATTAAGCAGCACAGCCTTGAGCACTTAGTTTTTGATATTTGAGTCAAGTAAAGTCTACTCAAATATATAGTATGATTTCTTTTTAGTTTTTCTTTTTTTATAGTTTAGTTTCCTTATTTTCTTTTTTGTACTTAGCTAAGAGCATGATGTGACATCATATGAAATGGTCACAAATGTCACAGAGTATGACAGAAGCATGATATATACTATATCTATATTATAAATAATATAGTCATATAACTTGGTAGAATATTATGAAAACTACTAGAAGGACTTAGTTATAGATTTAGGGTAAATGTGAGGTGTACAGACCAACTCCTAAAAGTAAACTACTCTATAATAGAAATTTTATCAAGTTCTCTTATATTACTTAATATACAAGTATATCTTTTGCTCTAATACTTGAGCTTAAGTTATAACATATATATCTGTTATCAAAATAATATGAACTTCAGCACAGACTCTCTTGTCTTACAATATTCATAGATATCCTTATCAATAGCCATCAAACTTTGTGCTAGCATATTATCTGTCAGAGTTGAAAACAGTAAACTTTATTTATTTTCATTTCATTTCTCATTTTCATTTTTTTTCCATCTAATTTTCTTATTTTGGACTTAGGGTTAAAGGTTAGCATTGATAGAGTCAAGCATAAAAGAGATTATATTAGGGTGTAACAAGAACTATGCAATACTAGCTCTTAACTGCATACTAAAGAATTCAAAGGAAATAATATTGGCTTTAGAAACTAAGAGAAGGGGTAGAAACAATAATATAAAATAAGATTAGACCCTTAAAAGGGCTCTCATGAATGTGAAAACATGAAGTTAGAAAGAAATATACAAGTAATATCTGCTTATAAATACCTTCTCCTAATAATATATTTCTAAATAATAAACCTTATACTATGTAACAAGTTTCTTTGGAAAATCTAGTGAATAGATTACAAATCTTTATAAGAGGCTCCAACAACACTATCTATTCCAGGTGATACACTCTGAAGATACTCCTCAAGTCAAATCTTATTGTTATAATTTAAGACTTAGATTTAAGTTAAGAAAGGAATATTGTATTAGGTTAACACAAGAGAACTCAATGGAGTTCTAGTTATAAAGTGTCTACCTTATATACACTTGGCTAATAGTTTATACTACACTAAACCTAGCCTACTCTAAAGGATATATGTACTATATATCATTGACATATAGTGTAATATTATTATTCTGTAATCTTCTACATCCTTTTGTGACATGTAACATTTATGCTAACACCTAACCCCAAGTCCAAAATAAGATAATAAGTAGAAATAAAAATAAAAATGAGAAATGAAATAAAAATAATTAAAGTCTACTATCTTCAACTCTAACACTTATAACTGAAAATACCAACTAATACTTATCTTTCTAGTCTTTCCCAGACTGCTAAAACTCCAAAACTTGCCCAAAAGTAATAGTTAAAATAGCAATTAAACTACTCTTGAGTGGGGGAACTTAGATAGGGGTCCTGACCCATACTCTTTTCACTTATAGCTCATATATTAATCTAAAAATACAGTGAATGAATATAAAGAATGGAGACTAAAAACATAAAGGAAGATTTCTAAGGTCTCATAAGTACATGATCTTCTCTTTATTTGCAACCTAATATCAAGCTAATAATTATTTTCTACTCATAAGTATTTATTCTATTTCTCACTAGTTATGTGAATCTATTCTAAACTCTGTTGGTCTCTAATCTAGTATATTCTTGTCTTATCCTATTATATAAATGCTTGTAATTATGCAAATTGTACTTGCAAGTGCCCATACTTTGTAGCTAGTTTTTATAAGTGCAGTAGTATTTCTTATTTCTAAAAACCTTGTCTTTCTAAGATCTAGTTTGATTAATAGCTACCATACTATCTTTTAAGTGAATATCTGCTCGAGAGCCTGAAGTGTTATCTAGAAATATAAAGTCTTCTCACTTATATCTTCATAGAGGTATTATATACTTAAAAACTCTATAAAAGTATTGTTACAAACTCAAAACATTAGAGCAGATCAAGAATAAGAATCTTGTATTAAGATTAACATAAGAAAACTTAATAGAGTTTCTAGTACCAACTTGTCTACCTTATATATACTAAGTTACTAGTCTATGCTACAGTACTATTAACCTACCCTAAAGGCTATGTATTATTCTTAAGGTCAACATATGTTAAACATGTTGTAGTGATGTTGTTTTCTTCTAGAACCTTATATCATGTTCCCTTGTGACATGTGATTGTGTGACAATGTGAATGTGACATATATGTGACACCTAGTTATATTGTATAACTATTTGTGATAAAAAACCTCTCTTATATGTTCTATCAGACTATGTAATTTATAAACAATAATTTGAGTACTAAGATGCTGAAAAATGAGAAAAAGAGAGAGTTAAAGAAGAAAACCTTCACTGATGTAAATCAACACATCACCTCTCATTGTATATAATTACTTGTAGATAAGAAAATAGCAGCAGAGATAAAAAGTCCTCAATACTGTCTAGAAGGGCAAGAGAGTAAGTCTTTCCACAGACTATAATGAATATTTTCTTGACCACATCATTTCTATGACAGAAAAATCTACCTAAAATAATGACTTCTCAGAGCCTAAAAGTAGCCATCACTGGAAAAAGAGATGGAAACAAAAAGCTCAACAAGTGGGGAGTTAGGATAGCAGTTCCAAAACACCAGAGATATTACAACTCAAAGACATTAAAGTTAGTCAATAAGAAAAATCTTATATTGAATTAACACAAGAAAACTTGATATAAAACTTTATACAGAATTGTCTACCTTACATATTCTAGACTAATGGTCCATACTCTGCTACTTTAGCCTACTCTAAATAACTATGCATCTGTCTTAAGATTAACATGTGTATAACATGCTATATAATATCATTTCTTTCAGAACCTTTTACTGCTTTCTATCCTAGCATGTAATAGTATGACTATGACAGTGTCATATAATTGTGACTGATGTGTGACAATTTGTGATAGTGACATATGATATTATGCTAAACTCTAACTCTTGTTCCCGGAAAATAGAAAATAAAAGTAAATAAAAAATAAAATAAGGAAGAAAATGAAACAAAGTCCAATGTTTGCAATTCTGACAAGAGAATGGCCAGTGAAAGAGCCAAGATAGAAAACTGAAGAAACCAGACAGTAAGGCAAAGACAAAGGCCTAGTAGCAGATAGATAGATACTATGGCTCTATTGTTAAGATAGAGAACTCCATCTTCAAGTATGACAATCATTATACTTATCCAGATTCACTACTTATAGTTTTCTTGCCACAGGCCATGTCTATTATTGTAGCATAGATTCCTATTATAGTTTTAGAGTCTATGCATTACTATACTATGATATACTAAATCAATTGTAATTTGCCTCATAATATAGGTCTCTATTTATTAGCTAGGCTCAAATATATGATGCCTACTATGTACAATACTAAGCTAATCAGCAGCTCTTGGAATGATTCTGTGGATTATCTAAGATATTTCATGTACTTTAAGGCTAAAAAGCCAAATCTAGTGCTAATAAAAAAATAGCTTTCTGATTATGATTCAGACTACATAATTAAAAGACATCAACAGAGACCTTATTAACAGCTAGATTGAGCATTTGAATTTGGTATTCTTGAAAAGGCCAGAGCCATCTCACACATGGTTTCTAATATGCCTCAAGAATTCAAGACTAGAGAACTCTACAACAGTCCTTTTTCAATCCACTAAACTTGTGACTATTTGATACAGCACCAGTTAGTCATATTAGTCACAGATAAAAACCTAGGTTGTATAGTAGCTCCAAAGATCTGGATTATTGATAAAAGAATTTGCCTTCTCTTATTTTAAAAGGACTATGAGTGCAATGACATCAAATAGGCTGCTGTTTTGATGAGAAATAAAATAAAAGCAGTACAAAAACTCACTGATCTTGCTGAAAGTAGTATTTACTATAATATTTCCACACAACTTTGGACTTTTTCAAAGTCAGATACTGGATCTATTTGATGAAAATATTTGGAAACTTCCTAAGTTCTATGTGATTTCTAAAATTCACAAGATGTCAGTGTTTACATAACCCATCTTACTATATTACTCTATAGTCCAAGGATCTACAGGAAATTTTGTGTTTGAAATATTCAAGGGGATTATCAAAACAAAACAAGAGATTATTTATGGATCTAAGAACTTGGTCCTTAAGCTACATAGTTTAAAATTGTTATTTCTAGTGAATTTTGATACCAGAGAGATGAAAAGATTATATTTTGTTTCAGGAATTGTAGTAGCATTCTACTCTAATGTAAATATTCAAAAAGCTCATTAGATTGCTTCTAACCATCTTATTGATTACTGTAGCTCTTTTAGAGAAGAATTTGATCTTGATTGTGTTAAATGTGATATTGCTGAGATATGCATATTTAGAGAGGTCCTTTCCATTGTTAACAATAATTTTCTGTGTTATTTTGATGGAAAAATCTATTAGCAAGTCAAAAGACTTGCTATGGGAGTAAATTCTAGCCTAGATCTTGGAAATCTGTATGAATACTTCTTTGGAGATAGAGCAAGTGTTCACTCACATTCTGACATATTTTTCTATGGAAGATATATTGACTATGGAAGATATATTGATGATTGTCTTAGACTTGTTTATACTAAAGATAAGCAGAGTGTAAAAAGCTTTCTTGAGAACTTGGTTAGATTTAATAACTGCATAATAGAATAATCAGCTTCAGATAGTTATATAATCTTTCTAGATATGACATTATTCTTTGATAAGAAGGGTTAGGGTGGGAGGAGCAACTTTGTGAGCAAAACGAGTAAAGTTGTGACAAAGCTGGTACAACAGTTGGAGAATTACTCCAACAGCTGTTTTGTCTTTTATAGACTTGTCAAGTGCCTTTAGCATATATACCAAAACATGTTGAAAATAGCACCATCACTTGAGGTGATAATGCTATTGGCAGCAAATAAGCTGCCGCATGGCTGATTACCAAGAAGATAGCAAAAATAGCTTCTTCTTCTCATACTATAAAAGACTTATCACTGATTGGTTACCAAATGATTGGTAATCTAAAAATAGCAACCAACTTATTTTTAGCACAACAATATTACTCATTGCTCTTAGTAAGCTGCTTTCCCATCCTAAGCCAAGAACAGTGACAACCATCACAGAATAGGAAAGGGAAATCATTCCCACACCTGCTTACAAATTGATCGCATCATCTTGGGAAGGTCAACCATTTGGAGTTTACATAATCATCTTTATAGTGTTGCTTAGTCATGATGCACTAAACAGTGGTACTTATCTAAGCAAGTTTCCTATGCACAGACCTGTAGTCATGTGATGTATCTCCTTCCCTCACTACGAGTTTGCTCAGTGCCCATAGGGTTACGGTTAGGGTTAGGGGAGTGCATATGGTTAGTATGTCACATGTGCATAGTAAGATAAGTACTTACTACTGGAGGTAATCAGTTCGATGTCTGATATTAGTTTTGGACTTTATTAACTGGACAAACTTGCAAATGTTGTTAGCGAGACAATAGGTATCAGTTAGATATATTGAAGACAAAAGAGCAGTGGGTGCAAGGAGCTTTCTACTGGGATACAGGGACAAGTGGAAATTCAGATGATCAGTTACTAGTGGCGACCATATCCTTCCTCACTATTAACCACCCTGTCATCTTTACTCAATGTACCCAAGCACCCTTGTGGGCGCCTTAGGCTCTCTTGTTTCTTTACAAATAGCCCACCAATCAAGTATGGAAGGCTGTTGTGCTTCTATTTGTTTAACCACTTGATAATCTCTATTTTCCAGAACGACCCATTTCCAAAGAGCAGTCAGATTGATAAGCTGTCGAGTCCTTTTCTTAGCAACAAGAACTCACTGATCTAGAAGACCAAGTTTATCCAACCATAAGTACTGACCATATAGCTTCTCTCCAATCCAATCATTGGCAAACCATAGTCTTTGACCATGATCCACTGACTGAATCAGTGAAGAGTGTGCTAGCTTAGGTCGAATTTCAGCAATACTGGGATGTAAATCCACATGTTTATTGCCAAAGGATAGGGTCTGCAAGGCCTCCATCTACCCAGTCTTCATACGTTCTGCTAACAACTGAATGTTAAAGAAATCCCAGGATATGTTATATTCACTTTTGAGTATAAGTATGTCTGCTTTCATTGGTTTGTTGTTATTAAGACAAGTGTCCCAATATACAGAGTAGTTTTCTTGAAGCCAAGAAGCGATTAACATAGGGGGGTAACCTCGCACTATGTAGATATCTGCTACTTCTCTACAAGCACTCACATATGTATTGTACTGTGAGCTAAGCATGGCTACCCAACTCAGTTTGCTCAAAAAAGTCCCTTTCTTCATGTAGATGGGATAAGCTGAGATCCAAGAGATATGTTCAAAGTGGTTCAGCAGTTTTCTGTAAGGACACCATTGTAGTATCTTGTTTTTGTCAAAGAACAACATCATATCCAGAAAAGTCATATAACTGTCTGATGCTGACCACTCTATAGTGCAGTTATTGAATAAGATTAAATTCTCTAAAAGACGTTTTGCACTTAACTTGTTTTTGGCATAGATGAGACCGAAACAATCATCGATATATCTTCTATAGAAAGATACGTTGGGATGCGAGTGAATACCTGCTCTATCTTCAAAGAAGCAGCCATACAGATTTGCAAGATCTGGACTAGAAGCTACCCCCATTGCAAGTCCTTAGACTTGTCAATAAATTTTCCCATCAAACTGACACATTAAATTCTTGTTAGCGATGGACAGGGCCTCCCTAAACATGCAGATGTGATTAACATTATGAGGTACCCAGTCAAAATCAAATTCTTCGCCAAAGGAGCCGTAGTATTCAATAAGGTAGTCAGAAGCAATTTAATATGCTTTTTGAACATCTACATTGGGGTAGAATGCTATTACATCTCCTGAAATGAAGTATAATCCTTTCATCTCTTTAGCAAAGTTTGATGGAGACAACGATTTTAAGCTATATAGTTTAAGGGCCAAGTCTTTGGATCCATGAATGATCCCTTGTTTTGTTTTCACAATCCCTTTTAACATTTTGGACACGAACTTTCCTGCAGGTCCTTGGACAACAGAGTAGCATGGTAAAATAGGCCTAGCAGATACTGGAGTCTTGTGAATTTTAGGAATCACATAGAACTTAGGGAGTTTCCGTAGATTTTCATCGAATGGATCCAATATCTGACGCTGAAAAAAGTCCAAAAGTTGTGTAGAAGTGCTATAGCAAACACTATATTCTGCAAGTTCAGTGAGTTCTTGTACTGCCTTAATCTTGTTTCTCATTAATACTACAGCTGTATCATAAGAAATGCACTCATAATCTATATTTGATGAGAGGAGGTGAGTTGTTTTATCAATGATCCAGGTCCTTGGAGCAACTGTGCAACCTAGGTTTTTATCAGTGACTAAGACAACTAACTGGTGCTGTGTCAAATAGTCACGAATTTGGCAGATTGGAGGAGCGATGAAAGGACTGTTGTAGAGTCCTCCAGTCTTAAATTCTCAAGGTATATTAGAGACCATGTGCGAGATGGCCCTGGCCCCTTCGAGAATACCAAATTCAAAAGCTTGATCTAGCTGTTGACAGGCTCTTTGCCGAGGTCTTTTAACAGCATAGTCTGGATCATAGTTGGGGAGCTGTCCTTTTATTGGCACCAGGTCTGGTTTCCTGGCCTTAAAAAATACAGAATATCTGAGACAATCCATGAAATTGTCCTAAGATTTACTGATAAGCTCAGTATCATACTTAGTGGGCATCATATATTTGAGCCCAGCTAATAAATAGAGACTTAAATCATGAGGCAAATCACAATCTATTGTATGTATTGTAGCACGGTAGCACATAGATTCTAAAACTACAATAGAAATCTGTGCTACAATAATAGATATGGCCTGTGGCAAAGGAACCATGAGTAGCGAGTCAGGATAAGTATAATGATTATCATACTTGAAGGAGGTTATATCAACACTTGGTGCCAAGCTACAGTATCTATCGGCTACTGAGCTTTCCCCTTTTCCTTTGCAATCTGTATTCTTCGATCCCCCTCCTTGGTCATTTTGCTGACTATTCCCTGGAGTCTTGGGACTGCCACCTCTCTTCCCCCACTTGTTGGGCTTCTTGCTGCCACCTCTGTTTCCAGTGATGGCTGCTTTTGGGCCCCAAGAAGTCATTGCTTTGGGTGGATTTTTCTGTCACAGAAATGATGTGGGTAAGAAAATGTTTGTTATAGTCAGTGGGATGACTCACTTTCTTGCCCTTCTGGGCAGTGTTGAGGACTTTCTTGACTTCCGCTGCTACCCTCTTGTCTACAAGCGATTATATAGACTGTGAGGTAATGTGTTCATCCACATCAGCGAAAGTTTTCTCCTTCAACTCCCTCTTTTTCTCATTCTTTAGTGCATCAGCACTCAAAGCATCATCAACGAATTGCATGGCATGGTGGAAGATATGAGGAAGGTCTTCTAAGACCTCCTTGAATTCACTGGAGAGGGCAACGTTGGCTACCCACCCTCTGAACACTGGGTGCCCATAACTAGAGTCGGTGGGCAGGCCCTAGGATGGTACCTTTGCGTCTTTAAATACCAGGTCAAACTTTTCCTGGAGACGTGTGACCAAGGAGGTGTAGAATTGGATGTCCTTGTACCAGTTGGACTTCCCATCCTCTATGATCTCCATGTCCTCAACACAGAGGTGACATGCTTTTGCCAGCCAAGTGCGCTCTTGCCTCTTGTGCTCAATGGTAGTATTGAGACAAGAGGCTGCAAAAGCCTTGAGCACATCAACAAAGGGCTTGTCAGACCCTTGCTCAGCTTTGGCAGAAATGAAGCCTTTAACCGCCTGATAGGTGGGGGGCTTCACATTCAACCATGAGGGTGTGGTCCCAGCCCTTTTGTGGTTCTCAAGCCCAGAAAGCTGGGAGACCATGCCAGCATGTTGCTGGCGGGCTTTCTGTGCCACCCTTAAGACATCAGACAGGATATCCCTGTAGGGGGATGGGACCATGCAGACCAGGTCAAGCACATTGCCAGCAGCTATGATAGGCGCTTGGCGTGCAAACCAGACTGAGGATTCCCCTATCAAACAGAAGGTTTTACCTCCATCGACCATGATAGCGTTCTCCATCAGGCAAGTGATGGAGGGCACCAGACCAGCTTGGGGAGAGCCTGCATGTACAAAGGGGGAGGAACCCCTAAGAGCAGCAGGATGAGATGAAGTAGAGCCAGCATTCAAGGAGGAAGATGCACCAGTGTTTGAGGACATGATAGATGGCTGAGAGTACAGAGTAACTATGGCTATCACTAAAGGATTAGGGTGGGAGGAGCAACTTTGCGAGCGAAGCAAGTAAAGTTGCAACGAAGTCAGCACAACAGTTGGGGAATCACCCCCAACCACCGTTTCATCTTATATAGACTCATCAGGTGCCATTGACATACATGCCAAAACATGTCGAAAATAGCACTATCATTTGAGGTGATAATGCTATTGGCAGCAGATAAGCTGCCGCATGGCTGATTACTAAAAGATAGCATAAATAGCATCTTTTTACATACTATATAATGAAATGGTTGTGATTAGCTACTGAATGATCGGTAGTCTAAAAATAGTGACAAGCTATTTTTAGCTCGCAACATATTATGCTTCACTGAAAGCTACTTTCCCACCCCAAGCTGAGAACAACTGTGACCATCACAGCTTAGGAAAGAGAAATTGTTCCCATGTCTGCTTACAAATCACCAGCTTCCTCTCAGGAGGGTTAGCTTTTTTGGCTTACGTAATCATTTCTATAGTGTTGCTTAGTAATGACGTACTAAGCAGCGGTACTTACCTAAGCAAGTTTCCCATGCACAGACCAGAGCAGTCATGTGATACACCTTCCCTGTCCTAGTTACAGGCACTATCAGATGACTAGAGTGATCCAGATCGTTTGTTTTGTTTACATTATCATTTTTTCAGGATGCTATCAACACTCATGACTTTCTGATCATTCACACAATAGACAGTCAACCTGTCATGTATCACGGTCGAATCCCAAAGAAGATTTCTCTACCCGATATCAAGATCTGTGCTGTGAAAAAACTGAAACCTCACCAGTTTCACTACTCGCCAGGAAGTCAATTCATTGTGAATTTCTCACCTTTTCCATGAAACGTGGAAAAAA
>JAJOHK020001793.1:0-11766 GCA_022457215.2 Leucocoprinus gongylophorus | reverse complement strand
TATGATGAATAGACTAGATATAACACTCAAAGTTAAGACCAAGATTGTCATCCACATCATATATATTCTAAATCACTTGTTTCTCACTTCTACTAAGTATCCTCAATTGATTTATTTTCATATAGCATCTATGAATTCATCCAATGAGTGTGGATTGCTTTCTAATAGAATGTAGACTTAAAATTTTTCTATATTACAAAGTATAATGGAGGCATGATATATGTCATACAGAAGTTATCTATTATAGTTATAGTCATATGGTCATGTAACTTGGTAGAACATTGTAAAAGCTACTGAAAAGACTTAGCTTCAGGGTAGGTTAGTAAAGACATGTACAGACTAACAACCAAAGATATATAAAGTAGGCTAGGTTATAATAGGACCTTTATCAAGTTCTCTTGTGTTACTCAATATATGAGTATGCTTTTTGTTCTAGCACTTGAGCCTCAGTCATAGCATAGGTCCCCTTATACTGGGTGTAGACAATGACCTTGGCTTTGCCAACTACTTGCCACATGATCTCAATTTTCAAAAGAGTTGGAGTAGTGTAGAAAAAAGTAAGTATATCACTTGTGTTACAATTGATGCCTTATGGATTCAGTATGAACTAGGGTCAAGGGTGATGATGGTATGATTGGCTGCACCAAAGTTATCTCAGTCAGTGCCTCATGTAGCAGGCATTGATTCATTGCTTTTCCCTCATGTTCTAGGACTTATTTTCATCATGTACTGTGAACAATATCCTCAAGGACTTATAGTATATATAGTATAGACATACTACTGTATCTTTATGCTTTACCAATTGCAATCTTCCCTTACCACCTATCTCAAGTCTTTGCCTAAGTTGCAACCTGAGCTTAGTCTAAGGTTGTAACAACTTGGGATCAATTATCAAACTGAGGAAAGTACAGAGTATATACTTGTTCTTAAATACTAAGTACTATAGTCAGAACTATAGCCAAGATAATAGTAGAGGAGAAGATAGCTAAGGGAATACTATAGATATGAACTCTGGGCAGCGTGGACAACCCAGAGTCTAGGTAACAAGTTACCAGATGATAAAACATGGAGATGATATCTATGACAGAGTTTATCCATGGAGCAGAGTTGACCTAAGATTGTTGTGAAGCTGATCTGTAGTAGAAGGTCTATAACACTGTCAGGAAGTCAACTTATTAAGGAAAATTTGAGAGTGATCTCTCTGTGCAGTATTTTTTCTTTCTCCCCACACAAAAATGGTACGGAATGCCTGATATATTGTGTCAAAGAGCAAACGTTGAGTAGGGCTAGAGCACCTATGATCACAACAGCACATATTATCTCAACTGCTAGGAAATATAGGAACGTGGTAGAAACGTACTAATAGACTGATATATTTGATTTGTGATCAATGCCATAGACAAATTCAAGGTGACTCAGACCAACTCACAATGGAGTATTTACCTCCTGCTTTATTTTTGACCAACTACTTGCCCGATGCCGCCTGTCCAAGCTGCAGATCCACGTTTGTCACAACCAAAACGAGATCAGCCAGGCCACAAGTACGTTTTTCATCGTATTCTCCAGGATCGTCATACTGATCTTTGTCACCAGACTTCTTGCGTAAGATCCCCTCACCGCGTATATTGTATATACTCTGCCTGACCATGCAGGTGGGTTTAGAATTCCAGGACCAGTAGAAGTTAGCGATGGCGTACTTGCAGCGCTTGCCAAGCCTCCTATTTCCCATGTATCGCCAGAATTTGCCTGTATCTTTCAACTAGCACTATTGCTCTCGAGGTGTGCACCGTCTCTCTCTGTAGTTATATCTTTCCAAATTCGGCGATTATTGCAGAAAAGTCGTGGGCTCGCAGTATGGCCAGCCATTTATCATTGCAGGCAGTGGGACCTTGGGCTGGGAACAGGTGTGCACATCCTATAACTGGTCCTTACCTAATTTATTCGCCCCATCTACCGCAGGTTGGTGCGAATCTGGTGGAGCGTGGGGATAAAGCTCTTGTATTGAATACTGGATATTTTGGGGATGGATTTACAGATTGGTGAGTGGTAATCACATTCTATTTTGCCAACTACGACTCATGACAACCTGGGCAGTCTGAGGTCGTATGGTGCTCAGATAACCACGCTCAAAGCACCCATACCAGGCGAAATTATACCGCTCCCTTCAATTGAGGCGGCACTAGCTGGCCAAAATTTTAAGCTCATCATTGTCACTCATGTTGACACGTCGACAGGTTAGTTCGTCGAAGCCTCCTAGATTTCCGAGGACATCATCTACATTATATTTAGGCGTTTTGTCCGATATCAAAGGCATAGCCGAAGTGGTTAAGAGGGTGTCACCCTCGACTTTGGTGGGAACATTCCGATCTTAAACAAATCAAGCTGATTGTTCTCCTTCAGGTTGTCCTGGACGCAGTATGCTCAGTCGGATGTGAAGAAATAAAAATGGATATGTGGGGACTCGATATTGTTCTCACAGCAAGTCAAAAAGCCATCGGCGCTCCTCCAGGCCTTTCCATCCTCGTCGCCAGCCAACGGGCAGTCAAAATCTATTCTAATCGAAAAACACCTGTTCAGGGCTATTACACCAGCTGGAAAAAATGGCTTCCAATAATGGCATCTTATCTGGCTGCAAAACCAGCATACTTTGGCACACAACCTGTCAATCTCGTGTGTGCATTGGCAGAAGCATTGTCAGAACTGATGAAGGGCGGAGAAGAGGATTTGGTTGCAAGAATAGAGGCACATAAGAGAGCTGCCAGACGACTAAGAGCTGTAGCTGCTCAGTTAGGGATGAAGAGCCTGGCAGTTGGAGGTGCTGAAGCTGCTGGCCTGAGTGCTGTCTGGGTTCCCGAGGGTTTGACTGCAACGGAGATACTTCAGAGAGCGAGTGCAAAGGGAGTCATCTTCGCAGGTGGATTGCTTCCCACCATCAAGGATAAATACATCCGGATCGGGCATATGGGTGTGTCAGTGACAGACGAAGAACGGGGCGACATACATAAAATCTGTGGAGTTCTACATAAGGTTATCAACGAGCTTTTAGAGGAAAATCAATTGAAGCAGGTAGTAACGTGAATGGAAAATACCATGTGAATACCATATGGTAGTTAGAGTTTGAATTAGAGCCAAAATATTAAAAATGTCCGTAGCTGGAATCGAACCAGCGGCTCTTCGGAACTGGAAGATTCCACAACGAAGTGATTTGACCCCTAATCGATACGGACGTATACATATTGAGCTGCCGATTAGAATCAGCTTAGGACTTCAGCTCACATTCTCTTAAATTCTCTTAACCATCCCTAGGCAAGTTTTGCTTTAATTACCATACTACAGAAGTCTTCAAAGCTCATAGATTTGTCGGTTGACGTGGAGAATGTTTCCAACATCTCTAGCATCTGCAGTGTCAATTACTGATGGAAGTCACTAATAACAAGCGAAATGACTTACGTCTCCTGCTTTGAGCTTCTCATGCAACAAATTCGCGACTCTATGGAGATCTTTTATCATTATTCTTTGATTGAGGAGTTCCTTTGCAGGCGCAGTAGGGAAAAACAACGAGTAAGTATCAATACAGGTTTGGCGCTGGCGCGAAGTGAGCTTGTGCGGTTGATTGTCTGGGGAACTTGAAGAGCGAGATTTTTCTTTACGGCGAGCTCGTCTACGAACAGTAGAGGTAGAGGGACCCTCAATATAATCGTCATCGTCTTCTTCAGCTTCTTCAGCTTCAGATTCCTGATATTCGTCGAAGTCTGCAGCGCCACCGAACTTGATCTCTGATTCAGCCATCTCCACGCCTGCCTCAGCATCATGTTCCAGTAATACAGCACACACGGAACGCCAGTCGTCTCTACTGACAAACTGGTCTTTTTCTCCGGAATTCTGGTTTGCGATGCTGGTGTTGTCATTAGATGATGTCCAGCCTGTAGCAGCATTACGAAAGACAGCGAGAACCTCGTCGTCGTCGGGCGGCAGATCTAGGTGTTGTAAAGCAGAGGGCACCAAGGAAAGAGGCATTCGAGTGTGTACAGTCGACTTTTGTTCATAGTCGTCGTCGTTCAGAAATCCTCCATTGCCAAGATCGCTCGGTTCGTCACGTAAAAATCCACCATCAGTGTCTTCTTCGCGAATGAAGCCACGTATAAAGCCATCTTCCCCGCCGTCACGTACGAAGCTTCTGGGTTCTGGAATAAACCCTCCGGCAGATATTTCTTCTGATTTCGATGTTGCTATGAACTTGTTGCAAGCTGAGTCAAACACGGAATCAATTTTTCTCTGCGTTCTTCTAGGAAGTGAGTGGAACAATTCAGATGCCATAGTAGTCACCATTAGTCATCATTACGAGTTTAAGCTGTTTGTTCTTGTTAGATCCTAGAATACTACAATTATTATATGGCAAGGCATGGGACCTGTTGCGGTCCGACTATACTGTGATCCAGATTCTCTCCTACATGCAATTATTCTGGAATAATCTTCCAAATACGTGTAATGCCGTCGTCACCCGTTGTCGCGAGAATGTCTTCCATTCCTGGTGTTGGACTCCACGCAACGGTGTTAACATCGTATACCCCATGAGCGGATGGCAAGGTTGCAATCAATTTGTCTTCTAGAGTCACTTTATTTGACGTTGCCCCCGTCGCTTCAAACTCCTGTATCCAACATAAGACGCAACTCGATGAAGATTAACGGAGCTTCACCTTGAGCTCCCAAATTTTGACAAAACCATCATCCCCAGCTGTGGCTATCCAGCCTATAATAGCTTCTTTGTGGCGCGGTTTTCCAAGACTCCAACTCACAGAGTAAATGCATCGATCATGAGCATTGATAATAAGGACAGTTTCCCATCTGAACTCTGCTGTTCGCTTCCAGATGCGCACTGTCTTATCATCGGAGGCGGATGCGAGATAGCTGCGGTTCGGCATCCAAGCAAGCGACCAGACTGTTGACTGATGACCAGTCAGTGTTGCGAAGCAATACCAGTCATCTACAGGGTCGTCGATATAGAGTTTTATCGTGTTATCGTAAGAACCTGAAGCGAGTATCTATGCTGGTGAAGGCAAGATGTGAGAATGAGACATTGCATCCTGAAAGAGGGAAATTTGACCTCTTCAATTGGATGCCATGCTACACATTTGACATCTTGTTCATGTTCCATGAATATGGCCACACACTCGAAGTCAGCGTTGGGGTGAGCTAGCGGGAGATCAATAGACAGCTTGTAAGGGCTGAAGTCAACTGACCTTCCCAGACCCAGACAGACTTGTCTCTACTACAGCTCGCTAGAAATGCTCCGGTGGCAGAGTAAGCTACCCCCTTGCACTCTGTTTCGTGTCCCTCGAGGGTTGTCATGCATTCCCACTCTCCAGATTCCTCATCCTTCTCCCAAACGGCAACGCTGGAATCAAAAGAACCAGTAACGAGCGTCTCGCCAGATGGAGACCAAGAAACTGTCCTGACGGATTTGGTGTGACCAGTCGGGATGGAAGTAACCAGAACGAATCTGAGTTCGTCGTCAGGATCAGTCGAGTAGGAATACAAGCGAACTGATTTATCGCCTGAGCAAGAGGCCAGCATAGATTTTGATGAATTCCAAGCGACAGACCATGCACGGTCTTCGTGTCCTGGAAGTTCTGCGATTGCAGAAACCGTGTACATGATAGATTAGAGATAGATAGTTCATAGATAGTTCATAGATCCATTTGCAAGGCACATGACCTGACGATATTGTTCGCACGGAAGCTATTATTTATTTTCCGGCCTCATAAATTATAATCAATGTGGCACATCTCTGACATACATGTCGACTAGTAAAAGTATTGCCTATGTTGTATCAACGGAGCTCATCAATGTGTGTCAAGCATCTGTCAATCATGTTCAATTTTTGCTTGATGTGTTCATCAGTTTGCCTCGCTTCTTCCTTCAAACAAGAAACGGTCCTTGGTCGTTCATGGGCTCATCAATTCACTGGGACTTCTGGACAATAATCCGTCTTTTGAACGGCTCATACGGACATACACTCCACGGAAAGCCTCACACCAAGATCTTGCCATGTATCATTCAAAGACTTACTTGGATTTCATCCTCGATCCTGCCAACTCAGCTGAACCCGACACGAACAACAAGCAACATGATTCAGAATATGAATCTTTGAAAGCAGAATTCGGCATGGAAGATGTAAAACCTGATCCTTGACTAGAGCCGGTCTCATTGATGACTCTGAGCAGGACTGTCCCCCATTTGCTGGATTGCCTAACTACGTGCAATTGGTAGCGGGTGCAACTCTCACCGCTGTAGATGCACTTAGATATAATATCAGTGACATTGCCATAAACTGGGACGGTGGGAGGTCCAGCTAGATCTTATTCCGATCCTCCTTACACGAGTACTGAGGTACCGCCAGACATCACGCGTCAAGAGCACGCGCTGCAGGATTCTGCTATGTTGCAGATTGTGTACTCGCAGTACTTGCCCTTAAAACTATTCCTCGTTCCCCGCCGTTGAAATTGCAGGACCAAGTCAATAAGCGTCTTCCTCGGGTCTTCTACCTTGACCTTGACCTGCATTTTTCTGATGTCGTATCATCTGCATTTACCTCCTTCACAGCTCCAGGGGCTCCTCGTCTAATGGTATATTTCGTTTGTTTAGTTGATCCAGAGCTTCACTCGTACTCATGATGATATTTTCTCTATTCCCACTAGACACTCAGTATACATCATACGTCCCCAGGCTTCTTCCCTGCCTCTCCTCGTGCAGGTCTTCCAGATCCATATATTCCCCGTTTTGACCCTTTTAGTCTCAGTATCCCGCTTCTCGAAGGTGCATCTAACAAAACATATGCTACAGTATGGCACATTGTGGAAGAATTAAAGGATATCATGGAACCCGACTACATCATCGTCCAATGTGGCACGGATGCTCTTGCTGGAGATCCTTGTGCAACATTCAACTGGTCATTAGGCGGAGGCGAGGGATCACTAGGTTGGTGTATGTCTCGAATACTTGAGAAGTGGCAAGGAAAGAAGTTACTATTGGGGGGTGGAGGTTACAATTCGCCGAACGCTGCACGTACTTGGGCGTATATCACATCCATTGCGGTAAGCCTGAAGGAGTACTTCCATTGACACATCCATTGCTAATGAGCTATGTAGCTGGGGCGGCCACTAGACCTGGATACTGATATTCCCGATCACTCTGGCTTTCCGCTGTATGCACCCTCTTTCACGGTGAGCATAGTTTAGGCAAGGTCGATATCGTATTTCCAATCAATTTTTTTGTTGCAGTTAGACGTTCCCCCAGGCAACATGCAAGACCGTAACACACCAGAATACCTGAACAATATCCGGACTCGGTTTATAGAGGTTATTTCAATTGTGCGTCAAAGAATGGCTACCGGATAGTGTGGACGTGTACATGTAATATTTGAAGGCCATCAGCTCGGAAATACAATAAGAACTATGCTTCTAAGAGTTGTCTTTTCAAGAAACTGTTGAGTATCCAAGCTTTTCCCAGAGACTGATAGCTATACTTCTCATCGCACTCCGGACCTCCTTCAAAGCGGGCTTCGAGTTGATGAGTGTCTCGCCAAGGAAGATCTCTCCAAGTTTTCCTTGGTCCCCAAGACTGCTCACCTCAGAGACCATGGGTATTTCACCTAATAGTCCCGAGGTGGTACCGGAATTGAGTCCAAGTTCGTCAACTGCACGGTGTGCGGAGTCAAGCGACCCGAAGATTTGGTGCTTATCAGAACAAGATGGGCAATGATAATATGCTGAGTTGACAACTAATCCAAATATCTTGACAACCTTTAGAGCGAAGCTCGACCACGATAGTTTCTGAGCATACCGGAACGTCAACTTTCCTAAACATATGGACCCCCTTTCTAGCATCCAACAGAGCGACATCTTGGGGTGTTGAGATGATGACAGCACCTGTACTTCACGTTATAACTCACACATAGACCATGGGTTGTGAGAATTGACGTACCGTCTACTTGGACGAGTTGACCGAGGGTCAGCTGCACGTCACCAGTACCAGGGGGCATATCTAGGATTAAGATGTCCAATCTATCGTCTTTTTCTACCTGGGAAGTCCGTCTTCGCCAGTCTACATCGAATAAAAGTTGATGGACAGCTTTTTGCACCATGAGACCTCTCCACACGACGGGCTTGTCATTCGCAGGAGATTCAGGGAGGAGATATCCCATGGACATCGTTGGAATGTCATTATTCGTCAAAGGGATCAAAGCGCCAGCTACGAGAAAGCATGTCCATCAGCTCTGACCAGAGGTGAGAAACCAGGAAAAATGAGTACTAGTTGTGAGGTTCGGTTCTCCAATGTTCTCCAAGCCCATGAGTTTTGGAACAGATGGTCCAAAGACGTCGAGGTCAAGGATACCAATCTTTGAGCGGGGTCGAGTGGTAGCGAGTGCATACGCCAAGTTCACTATTTCCCAAGGTCAGACCGTCGGCCTATCAAGTTGAAGAAGGGTTACTGCACACCAGAGACGGTGCTTTTCCCAACACCTCCTTTACCGGAGGCTACAGCAACAACATGCTGAACATATGGAATCTTGCGTTTGAGTACAGGTCCAGTACCGCGACGTGGAATTGACGGGGCTGGTCTGTCGGAAGATCGCGGCAGGCCCTAGATATAGAGCACAGATGAGGACTTTGACTGGACAAAGTCGAAATTTCAAGCACCAGTGGATTTTCATGAAAAATTGTGGATGAAGCATGAAGCTGACGAACAAAAAGTTGGCGAGAAATTGATGAACGAAGGTATAAACAAGTCATGGTTATAACTCCATCACCAAACAAGTAAAACCATCCGAACATTTTCTCAAAACATTTTCTTCAAAACTCTGCTGGTCAGCATGCCGCTCCCTCACGACCTCTGCTCCAGCGTCCAAAATGCATTCCGTTCACGACTTGCTAGAATATCCGTCCCACATACCACTCAAAACCTCGGAATACTCTCCATTCTCCTTCGTTCCGGTTTTCTCACTTCTCTAACTCGGGGCACTATCGCCTCGCCAGACCCAGAGGCATTTCCTCTCGTTTCTGACTCTCAGAAACGTATATGGGCTCAGCTGAAGTACAGAGAGGATTTACCGGTGTTGAATAAGATGGAGTTGATTAGCAAACCGAGCAAGAGGGTGTATATGGATGTGGGCGAAATTCGGTTGATCTGCTCGGGCAGGAGATGTGGTGTAACACAGCCAATTGGGATGGGTGAGATCGTGGTTGTGAAGACGCATGATAAGGAGAATGAGTGGATTGAGGCGAGGGAGGCGTTGGCTTTGAAGTTTGGCGGAGAGGTTATTTGCCGAGCGCGGTGAACTAGAAATATATTCTTGTTTTGGTGCGTATTGCAGGAAGATTGGGGTTCTTGTTTTTCATATATATCTCCGCATCATTCGACCTAGAATGAACTTTTGCTGAGCATTCGACTTGTCTCAGTCAGCTAATAGATTATGAAATCTCTGAGATACCTGAAACACATCATTTTGGCCCACTGTGCAGGCAGACTTGGAGCTATTTCTATGTGTATAGGATCGCCCAAACCCTCCAATCAAAGTCATAATCAAAAAAGTAGGTTATCCTTGCCTTTCCTGCTGAACAAGGCTCTAATCATCCACGGATGTAGCGCACCACATCCAGGCTCGCCCAGTGACATGGCCTAAACTGGCTGGCTAAAGTGGCATCCGAGGAATCTCTCGATTAACAATGACTAGGCTACCTTTAAGCTATACTACAACTTTTATATGTATGTACTTGTTTATACTATAGTACTACTTGGACACGACATGATATGATAGTGGATAGATGACTTCCTTAAGCGATTTTGCTTTCAATACACTGCATGACATTGACAAGGGAATTCTTTTTCCAAACATAGATGACTAAATATTATGATAGTACTCGTGTACATGACAGACCATCGGAGGTTATTTGTGAAAGAGTGTAATGATAGAGAATATCAAGCTGGGTTAAGCAACATATTCTCCTACCAGCGATATGAACTACGGCACCAGTACTGCATGCTGTCCACAATTTCAGAAGAGTCTGGTTCAGTTCCATGCAATGTAAAGGTTTTCATGATTTTCCATTTCTGATCCTGTCAGCGATACGTCGAGTAAGACAATGTCACAAACGGCATGACATAATGGAATATATAAATAGTTAGATTCTCTCAGCGACACACTAGGCGATACGCTGAAGAGAATCCAAGGGTTCCTTACAGGGTGCTGTCAGAGGCAGAGATTGATTGTCTCTTCATGTGGCCTCATGAGACTTCATCAGCACAAGAATCATGATTTAGCAGGTCCAGATAGAAAGCAGTCTCTGAGATTTTGGTGTCCAGAAACATAGCCGAAAAAGGAAGGAGGAGTTTGCTATGGACGACTATGTCGAGACTCCGAACCTCAAACTGCCTCTGCACAACACTGCTCAGTCTCGCGACAAAGAGCCAGATGACGTCAAAAAACTTCGTGAATGGCAGCAGCAGCGGCTGGAACGCAGGCTGCGAGGCGACTACGAGTCTGCCGTCATTCATCTCTCACAAGTGGTATGTTCTTTTTCTGAATTCTTATTCTTGCCCTCTACTCACGTCGCCATTCTAGATTAACAATAACCTCGACTCACCAGCTCGTATAGCTGCAATACGAATGGAGGGTGCACGCCGCACACGTCATTCATTCCTTTCATTCCTTTTCGGCCCTTTTCTCGTGTCAGATCCAGATCGACCGACCGACCTTCAAAGCACCCTCCGTACAGCTCGCCATATTTCTCACCTCCTCAACAAAACAGATATCTTCTCAGGCGTGGCTGTGAGAGTCGACCAAGCACGCGACCCTAGTGCCGATTCGAATGACATCGATCTCGTGTTCATCACCCGAGAGCGTGGCAGGCTCTACTTGAACAGCTCAACAGAACTAGGAAACAACGAGGGGACTGCAGTACGTTGCACATTATCTCTGATCTGATATACGCTCATTTTCTTCAGAGCGCAACCGGTCGTATTCGAAACGTCTTTGGTGGTGCAGAAACTTTTGAAGCTAACATTGCGTTTGGTACCAAAACCCGCCGTTCATTCCGTGCCTCGCTCTCTGCTCCTATCTCTCGTGATCTCGACACTATTGCTGAACTCAATACATACGGTCTTGAGCGTGATCTCACATCCTTTGCAAGTTGTTTTGAAGGTCTTCGGGGTGTCAGAGCTGTCGTCCGGGCACGTCCATACCCTAGTTTCCATCTACGCTTACTCATTTGAATCTATGCTCACACTGACAGAATGGATACCTCGAACGGGGCATGCACGAATTCTCATATGAAGGTGTCACCCGACATCTATCATCGTTAACACCAACCGCTTCACTCAGCATGCGCGAAGCAGCTGGTTTTTCCTCGAAATCATCACTTTCATATACATATACCATGGATACCCGACATGACAAGATTCTCGGCACAAGATTCGATAGAAAAACCTCGCTAGCTTCCGCGCCTGGGATGTATCTCAAGATTCACAATGAATTAGCAGGATTGGGATTACTAGGAGGAGATGCCAAGTTTTACAAAGGAGAGGTTGAAGCGAAAGTTGGACTTGGTGTTGCTAATGGACTTGTAAGTCTCTCAATATCAGCTACCAAGCCGTGAAATTCACACATAGAATAGACTCTGTCACTCGCAGCGCGCTCAGGTCTTCTCTGGGGTCTTGGTGGATCACGGGGAACACTTTTCTCTGACCGTTTCCAGATTGGTGGTCCAG
>JAJOHK020001792.1:0-11769 GCA_022457215.2 Leucocoprinus gongylophorus | reverse complement strand
GCTATTGCTATTTATTACGCGTGAGAATCTGAGATGGCTCATCCACCTTTGTCACTGACAACTCCATCTCATGCTTCTCGATTCGTCAGATTCCTCTCAGCCACTCCTTCGCTCCCGCTCTCCAGAAACAGTTTTTGCTGTCGATGATGACGACTACGAATCGACTGGAGTCGTGCACAAAAACACTGACAACCAGTCCAGTCCCCACACCGTTCGTTTCCACGATACAATACAGGTCATCGCACCCTCCCTACGGTCCACATTGTCGAGTCGTGAAATAGGTGTGTGCGTGTGTCCAGTTACTCCAGACTTCATGTCGTGTATTGAAGACTCCCAACACAATGTAGAGTTTGAACAAGACTCGGACGATCTCGATGACGAGACCCTTCGACAACTCGAACATGCAACTCCTCCTCGTAGTAGACGCAACGGCGAGCGATCTATGCCACTCCTTGTTGGTTTGGTCGATTCGTCGGCCTCTAGACGTAGCTTTGGCTCTTCAACTCGTCTCTCGTCTTCAAATAGGCATGCGGTAATAGGTGAAGACGTGCCAGACCTAGATGAGATCGCTGCCAAAAGGACTGCCGGAGGCGGCATGCTTGACTCTATAGCCAACATGGCCAACTCTATCCTGGGCGCTGGTAAGTTTAGACACAATTCGTATGTTAATTTTTTTGTGACCCTGAACATTCTTTAGGCATTATCGGTTGAGAATTCTTTTCTCATTTAGCAAATGCAATCCTGAATAGATATCATGTAGGACTTCCTTATGCTGTCCGTCAGGCTGGTTTCTTCACAGGTATCATTCTTCTCGTGGTTCTCTGCGCGGTTACAGATTGGACCATTCGTCTCATTGTAATAAATGCAAAACTGAGTGGTAGTCACTCATATATCGAAATCATGAACCACTGTTTTGGCTCGAGCGGTCGAGCAGCCGTCTCGTTCTTCCAGTTTGCGTTTGCATTTGGAGGTTGGTTCACTTTCCGAGTCGAATCCAACCTCAGCTACTTCTTTCTTTTACAGGCATGTGTGCATTCGGCATTATTATCGGTGATACCCTACCACACGTCATGCGATCTTTATTCCCCACTCTTCCGTCGATACCCGTCCTTTATCTATTCACCAACCGCCAGTTCATGATTGTTCTGTGTACAGCATGCATTTCTTACCCACTCTCACTCTATCGTGACATCCATAAACTCGCACGTGCTTCTGGACTTGCGTTGATTGGCATGTTCATAATCGTAATCTCGGTTCTCGTTGAAGGACCACACGTACCAATCGAGTTCAAGGGTGATCCATCACACAAATGGAGTTTCCTGGGAACGGGGTTCTTCAGGGCTGTCGGTGTTATTAGTTTTGCTTTTGGTGAGTGGTTCTGTCTCAATGGTTTTCATTCACAAAAGGAACTTGAGACGTGTTATGAAAGTCTGTCATCATAATTCACTATTGATTTACGGAAGTCTGCGGACGCCGACGCTCGATCGGTTTGCTAGAGTGACACATGTGTCGACATTGTTGTCATTGGTTTCTTGTATGACACTAGCTGTGTCTGGTTATCTCGTGTTTACAAACAAGACACAAGGAAATATTTTGAACAATTTTCCAGAGGTCCGTCACTAGTTTTTCCTCTTCTTCACATTTTATTTATTTGAAAAAAATGGACCCTGGTCCCACGTCTGTAAGAAGGATGATACCATGATTAATATTGCTCGGTTTGCCTTTGGTTTGAATATGTTCACCACGTTACCTCTAGAGTTATTTGTCTGCAGGGAGGTAGGTAGAATTTGAAATACGTTATTTTTCTTGTTCTGATGTTTCTACATAGGTCATTGAACAATTTTTCTTCTCACATGAAACCTTCAACATGCAACGTCATCTGTTTTTCACATCTGCCATCCTCTTCTCATCCATGTTCAGTAAGTCAAATTCCCTTACGTACTTTTCTTTCTCTGATAAACAAGACCTTGTTCCTTCCTCCCCCCACAAACATATGCAGTATCCTTGATAACGTGCGACCTTGGTGTTATGCTTGAAATTACGGGTGGTGTCTCCGCGACAGCATTAGCCTACATCTTTCCAGCTGCATGTTACTTCAAACTCACTGATCGATCTCTACCATGGCATCATCGTGTGAAATTACCAGCTGTGGTGTGTGCTTCGTTTGGTGTTATTGTTATGGTCATATCACTCTATCTCGCGCTCGGGAAATCGTGGTCGGTAGAGGGTTCAGCTAAAATTTGTGGGAGTTAAATAAAAGGCTCGAATTTTTTAAACGTTGGTTGATGGGAGAGCTAGGCTGCGGACGAATATTGTACATGTATGCATCAAAACGTAAGACGCAGTCAAAAGGACACGAAAAACCCGCTTTTGGAGTTTTGATTCATCATGGTGGGGGAAGAGGTCGATTAGTAAGGCACTGCATACATCTTAAGACACGTTCTAAGCAAGAGAATATAGCTGAACAAGACTACCAATATCTAATATCAAACAAAGAGAAAAGAAAATATCTCACTCAACCGGGGCATTCAAAACCGTATCCATCAAGCCCGGCACATCCTCTAACTTCTCCAACCGGATACCATGAGTCGTGCTCTCCGAGGAAGAAAGCGGGGACACATTAAGCTCTTCGTAGATACTCCAGACGTGTTCAATGCGTTCAGTCGGTCTCTGATCCGGGGAACAGTCAACTGGATCGCAAACAAGTAACCAAATGGCGTCGTAACCTCCGGCTGTGCCAGGTTAGGATATAGCGCTTTCAAATCGGAGGAAGGGAAGCGCACCACCCGGAACTCCACCTCCTATGACCCCAGCTTGGGACACACACACATCAAGGAGCTTGGTCTGTTCAGGTGGTTCAATAGGAACTCCTGCCAAGACACCCATTTGTCGCATCTTGGCACGGATGGCCTGTGGCAATTAATTTTTGAATATGTATTCGCATGAAGTTTGAGTGACTTCAATACACACCTGGGAGGCACTGTGAGCATCATAGAAAGCTTCAACGATAGGTATTTCCAAGGGTGGTTGCCAGGGGTTAGCCGCCCACTGACGAAAACAAAGCATCCCAAGTTAAATGATGTGATCTATCAGAACTAGACGCCGAGCACTTTCGTACCTGAATCGGCTGGAGGGAAGAAAGGTATTTGACAGCCGCGCCGTAGTTGTCGGGATCATCATTGTGCAGTTTGGTGATGTGAAGCAGTATTTGGGCAAAGGATTGGTTCAGTTGGTCAATCTCCCGCCATAAGATATCAGCTAGATATAGATAGGTCAGAGGTTTTATTTCCATTCGGTAATGATAGAGAAAGAAATCACCCTGGACACCACTCTCTTTCCTCCATTTGAGAACTTTGCCAGCCAATGAAGGAGTATCACTCCCGGCATCCACATCAGCCAGCATGATTCGTGTCAAAGGCGGAAGTCTGAAAGACTGAATGCCATAATTCCATGATGGATTGGATGGATCCAGGACCGGTGAGATTGTTTGGTCTGTCGCCTGTGGCAGCAGATGATAAACAACAAATTGTCAAAATAGAACATGTTCATGTTTTTATACGCACATCATCCATAAGAGGATTCAGGACCGCTGGGTCGAATCGAGTATACAGATTACTCCCAAACACAGCAGTAGCAATATCGAAGCCACTACCGATTTTACCTTGAGCTAGACAGTGTATGTATTGGGCGAGGTTATGTGCGAGTTTCCTGCCATATTCCTTTTGTTCGCTATTTTTTCCAGATCCTTCCTCAAAGAACGCTGACGCCGGAAGAATGGAGAGTTGAATGAGTAATGCAGAGACAAGTGATGTTATAAGTGCCGCTGATGAACCCAGTCCTGTCTTGTGGACATCAGAGAGATCAACGCCCGTGCCAACAAACGGTTTTATCTTTTTTAGAGAGTCAAGCGTCCGGGGAAGATTGAGAGATGCGATCTACATCACGAAATTTCAGGAACCCTCAAGGAGATAAGGAGTGAGTGAGATGGCAAATACTGACTGTTGCGTGCTGAGAGTAGAAATCATTATCTCCGACAATGGCAATATCCAGACCTTCCAAAACCGACTCTTGAATTGCGGTTGCGCCTTTGAGTTCAATACCAAGCTTGATTGTCTTCTCAATTGCGAGCTGGACGAGTTTGTTTTTGGTAAGGCTGGAAGAACATATCAATTCTGGCATCTATGGCGATTATAAAACCACCCACTTATTAAATCCAGGTTCAACAACACCGGCATCGGTTCTGACGATGTAATTCCATGTAGCGTTCCTGAACTGTGGTGAGCGGATACGTATCGTGTTTGGATCGACAGCGGCATCATTCTGGATAACAGTGTAAAATCGCGAGGAGATAGAGATCGCAGTGCCAGAATATGCAGGATCAAGGACAAGATAGCCTCCTGCGACGAGGACTTTCCCAGGAGAAGAGACAACAATGGAGGAAGGCATGATAGGTGTGGCAAGGAATAGACAGTAGCTTATAAGTCGGGTCGTCTGCTTAATCCGGTATCACTACACCACTACACCGCGGTTGACAATCTCTCACTGGCATAGACGTAATTCATCGGATACTTTATCCGTCCCTCGGTCCCACAGTGTCGACCAAGATTAGTCTTTTAAGTATATATGTACTTCATCTACGTAGAAACCGAGTTCTACCGCCCACTCTGTGCGAACCAACTCTTCTGGTGTTCACATGTCGCATTTTTGCATCCAGGACAGCGGAGCTGCATTTGTATGGTTGTTGCTCCCTTTCCAGTACTGTAGTCCCGCAAGTGTTGTGCTGTAATGTCCGCAAGTGCGCGGATGAACACCGGTGAATCATTGAGCGAATCGGCCCTGTGAACCTCCATTCCGAGCTGAGAGTTTGAATCAGAAAGCGTAAGTACAAGGCTAGACTGATGCGGAAGGTCAAATACGAACCTTTCTTGCCTCTCTCACATACTCTAAGTCGAGTTCGTAGAGGGTCTCGATATGGTCGCTGGTGAATGCTATTGGTATTAGCACGACCTGCTTCTTGCCAAGACGGGCTAAACCTTTGATTGCTTCGCTCGTTTGCATCCCCATCCAGGCCGAGGGGCCAACTTGCGACTGCCAAACAAGTCGGTAAGGATTAGAGTATCCTAAATGTTCCATGACGGCAGCAACAGAGGCGGAGACCTCGAGGACGTATGGATCTCCTCGGTTGACTACTGACATGGGTAAGGAGTGAGCTGAGAACAATAGCACAGTTTCCGAGCGCGTCGCTTCTGGGAATTTTGCAAGGGCAGCTTCAATATTTTGCGCTACGGCCTAGAAAGAACCATTTGTCAATTATTCATGAGACACAGCCAACATAGCACACCCCAACAAATCCCGGGTGTGTCCCCCAGCGGTCAATGACACTCCACTCTATATCACCCATCTCACCAGCCTTCCCCCTTCTAAAGAGCTCGTTAAGGCTGCTTCCTGTCGTGCTGCAGCTATATTGAGGATACTGTGTGAACGCAACTGCACGCCTGACACCGTCAGCTTTGAGCTCGTGAGCGGTTTGCTCTGTGAGAGGCCGTGCATATCGGAATGCAATATAGGCTTTGTGTGGTGCGGTTTCGGGGTGCAGTTCATCGAGAAGTTCGGCCATTGCATCGCCCTGAAGCCGAGTATAATGCAAAATCGGTGAACCTCCGCCAATATCCTCATATTGTTTCTCGATCTGGGGTGCTCGTCTGCGGGCGATGATTGGCGCTATTACACGTTGGAAAGGTAGAGGAATGAGGTCTCCGTCCAAGAAAAGGTTTGTTAGGAATTCTCGGGTTTCTGAAACCTAATGGCAAGGTTCAGTTGATTCTAGACAGCAAGCGACCGGGACCCACCGTTGACGGCCCTCCCATGTTCAGCATGACGATAGCTACGAATGGTTTGAGATATATTCACTGCTATATAGCTGTCGACACACCTGTCGGACTGGCTTGATGTGAATAACACAAGTTACCAAGGGAAAGGACGCTTGACAGACCTCTTGCTCGATGCTTGTGGGCGCTGGATGGACACCATGGATCTCGTCAGTGAGCGAGTGAAGGCATTGATTCCTGACAATGCCATTTACAAAGCTTTGTGATAGACTGAGAAGAGTAAGAAAAGATTACGATTACGCGGCGTCAACCAATGACTAGGGTGCTATTTCAATCTGTCCCTCACTCACAATCCAGTCAGCCTCAAAAAACTCAAGTCTCCGACGCTCTATGCGTCGACCTTAGTATCTATGAATTTGTCGGCCCCTCACACATCATCTACTTATTACCTGACAGGTGCTTGTTTTCTCTTTAGGCCGCCAGCCGTATTTGTTTCGACAGGAGCTAGTGCGTTTTGCAGTTCATCTCTGACTGCTGTCATACAGCATATATTATGAGAGAATGAACCAATCCCGACATCGAGATGGGTGATTGCACTCAGCCAAATTGGTTTGTTCGTTGATTCACTGTTGATTCACTTTTCTTCTCATCAACTAAGATGGTCCTCTTGCTCAAGCGTCGAGAGGAAAAACTCACAAACAGAGGAGCCGATGCCTCGGTCACTGCCGGTGAAAGTATGGCTCCCTCAGAAGCATGGCTGAAGCGTATCGAGAAATCTTATCCAATCCAATGCCATACCGTGAGAAACTTTCAAGCACCTAGTCATCCAACACATTTTGCCTCTCTTTGTTGTATAACAAGAAGACGAGTGTCATAGGTATTAATAGTGTTTACTAATCATATATCGACTTCTTGGAAAAACGAGTGATCAGCAAGTGCGGACTTACATTTACACGCGCGAGTCTAACAGTGCTTTATATTTCACCTGAAAAAGTCAGTTATCACACGTCGACGTAAGCACTTAATTTCTTCATTCGGAAAAGGAAATTTATTACTGTCACATCAAAAAAAGAACAATGTTGATGTTGGTAAATGCTGCAATATACAGATCATAATACAAGCATTAATATACCAGGAACAAAGGTTGGTACATGGGAAGCAGAGAAGATAACTAATTATGCAGGAGGACCAGACAAACTCGACATCAGAGTTCAAACCTGGAATGCATTATCGCGACTTCTTCGGTCGTTCTCCTGGAATTTCAACTGGTCGTTGACATATTGGGCAACGTCCAGATACATCAGTTAACCACGGATCCAAACACATTTTCTACAAAATAGTTAATTCGGTACCACAAACGAATCAAAAGCAAAGGGGCCACACACATGGAACACATGTCCACAGATTAAGAGTCTCAAAGGTTGTGCCTCCTCCTCCTCTGCGTCCTTAAGCTGGAGTCCTTCTGCATCACCAGCTCGAGCTTCCAAAGTAATGCTAGCACTTGAAGCATCAACTTCTTTTATTACGTGCCCTGTAGATATTTTCTCGGGCTTTGTTTCGTCTTGAACGCACTGGTCGCTTTCTGGGCTTTTTTCAGCGGGAGGAGACTCAGGCACAGTCCTCTTGTCTGTTGAGAGGGGATGGTCCAGTCCAGATCGTCGTTTCGGCTCTTCAAAATCCGTCAGGCAAATTGCGCATGCCGCCCTATTTCCTTCGAGTACTACGAACGGATACTCGCTATCTTCCCAGTAATCACCCCACGCCAAGGATTGACCACTTCCCGCAAACTTCTCAACATCAGCAGTTGGCGGCATATCTTTTGTTTTTGATCGAGGCTTGAAAAATCTAAATCGTGCCATGGACTTAGTGATTGGCTTTGCAGTTGCACCAGGGGGATATATGTGCGGGTTAGAAATGATTTTGGGTGATGTAGGCTTGAAGTCAGAGCCTTCGGGAGGTGGTGGGATATACATTACGAGAGGGATTTTTTCGACAAGCATTTTGGGAATCTTCTCAATATCTGGTTTAATATGCGGATTTTGAATCGGGTGGCGGCCCAGACAAATAAGGACGATATTCCAGAAAACCTAGAAGAATTATCAACTTGAAATAAACGAAGTTCAGCGCAACTTACAAATACGATGGGGGTAATAATTAAAACAATAAATCCAATGATGACAAGCTCGAAAACCATCAAGTACATGATACAGAGCATGCCAAACACAAGCCACCAAAGATGAGGGGAGGTTTGTCGACAGGTATTGATTGATGTGTATTCCAGGATATGTGCAGCCAAAAACCAACTCAGTGTTATTACAGAAGAAAGAACGGAGAGTCTAAGTATATGTGAGCGACGGACGAACGTATCTCGTATCTGTGACACGTACCGTGTAAATGTAGCATTGGGTAAAGATACAATTATGCCTTGCTGCCGGATCGGTCGATGCCATCTCCGATCTGAACGAGACACTTGGGAGGTTCTGTTCCCTCTCCTGACTACCATGGGGGCACCACTAGCAAAGCGATGCAATCTTATAAGGTAGGTGGGTGTTAGGTCAGGAGATGATAAAATAGCAAGGCATACGCTTCTAGTTCTCTCCGGTAATCCCAATATGAAAGAACAAATGCTATTATCACTCTCAAAACCCATAGACAGGCCCATACCCCTAAAGGTCTGTCACAAGCGGACCATTCGCTCCTGCTTGACTGACGTGTGGCATCCCTGAAAATAGTCCCGGAAAGCACAATCAAGGTAATTATCACAATGATCTGATGAAAACCTGGTCAAATAAATCCTGGACTTTACTTGCCGAACACACCTGCACAATAGACCAGACTACACCCCAAAGCAATGTTACATACGACTTCCGTGACTGCATCCCCATCCTTCCTAGTCCAAAGTATGCCAATGTTCGATCCAGACGAGTCGAATTTAATGGTTCAAAGAACGGCTCTGATTGGGTGTATGAGCGAGTATCGAGCGGGTTTGCTAAGAAATCGTTGCTGCGCGCCGCTTGTCTGGCAGGTGAAGCGGAGGGAATTGGCTGCTGAGGCGCACCGTCCATAGGCCTTTCTATCTGAATATCATTGTTATCGTTATCATTAGGCGCACGGGTTGGACTTGTTGGCATTGTACTGGATTAGGAGTGACTATGCTATCAATCCGGAATGGTTTAGAGGGTACTTTCCAAAGACAAGTTTTCGCGCACAACCAAGCGCGGTGGCGTGATGAGCGGAAATGGGCAGGACGGGAACCGAAGAGATGAGGGTAGAATGTTGATGAGTATTAAGACTACCGATATGATATGATCACGGCCGGCACCTATGTCGGTGTTACTTTACGCAACTGCTATATAGAGCACGTTGAAGATTCCTCCGTAACTTATATAAATACATAGTGGTGTTCAATAATCTACCGGTCCCTGAGGCTCCGCCAAATCGGGGTCAATGCCTGAGCAACAGTGTTCGCCGCTAAGTGACGAGTCAAGGTCAAGGTTTGTCATGGCAAGGCAACAATAGCAACTGACCGACTTCCATGCAATCCCTAATAGTTTCGTCTTCAACTGTTTTCAATAAATTGCGACTCCGCCATCGATCCGGGTGAAACCGGCGGTGACTTTGTTCTACCAATGTTTTGAAGTCCTGGTGCCTCAGGTGCGGCCTGATAGCTTCAAAGAAGCGCTCAACAGAGTCCCATGACACATCTTCAACAGAGAAATATCGGGGGGATTGGAGCAGAGGCCAAGGGACATCTTCAACGTTCAAAGGAAGTCCAAAAGTGAACTTGGTGACGTCGAAGGATTCGGAAAGAACACGATAACGCTCGAGTGCCCGTTGCGTCGTCCAGGGGCCAAATGACCAGCGCTGGCGCCTCTGCCGTCGTTCTTGATCGCGAAGTTCTCTTTCTCGTCGAACATTCTCCTCTCGTTCACACTTCCTTGTCTCCGCTTCCTCACACTCTTTTCGGATTCGGATTTCAATTTCAGTTTGCTTTTTGACCTCCTCCCAACGGCGTCTCTCTGCTTGAGTCCGATAAGCTCGTTGTTCCATTTCCTCGCAGAGCCGTCGCTGCTTTGCCTGTTCTTCCCACAAGGGCCTATCACGTTCGAGCTCAGCGAGCTTTCGGCGCGATTCTTGTATTGCTTGACGATGGGCTTCATCCTCTTCGTCCGGTAAACCATTCCTTTGTGTCTCGTCAGCCCGAGTCTGTGGGGATGGGTTATCCTCAGTCATGGAGGCGTCCGACACCGATATATCTGGGAAGACTTCTGTCAGCTACTTGAGATCTATTCCACAAATTTTGAACGGGTCTTGCCGCTGATAGCATCGTGTTCCAGTACAACTGAAGGTATTTCCTCCAGAATTTCCTCCAGAAGTCTCCTGTCCCTTTCGCGTCTCCGGGCCTCAGTCTCCTGCATTCGTCTCCGCTGTTTGTTTCTGTCCCGCTTCATTTTCCTCCGCTGAAATTCTCGCTCTTTGCGAACCGCTGACGGTGAGGGTGTTCGTGTTTTTTTTCTCATCTTCGATGAGAATATGTCATTTTTGGCGAGACGAACGCGCAATTCTTCCACTTCTCTTGAGTCAGCCGACCACGATAAGTCTTCCCTACTTTTTCGCTTGAGCTCCTGTGGAAGTGGTTGGATACACGGATTGAATGTACTTCCATTCGAAAGAACGTTGCTGGACATTTCATCCTCATCATCCTTCTGAGAAAAAAACTCTACTTTCTCCTTGATCTTTTTACGTCGCTGCTGCCGCTCTTGCATCTTTTTCTCTGTCCGTTCTCGGCGTTTTTTAACGATAGCCCGAAGATGTAACAGAGGTTGTTCGTTACTGATGACCATTGCTTCAACTTCATCTTCGTCATCATCATCACTTTGAATTTGCACAAAAGTGTGTTTCTCTGGTGTTGGTGGGGGCATCGCCCGTTGAGGAGGCGGGGAACAGGATGACAATTGACGCTTGCGAGTGAGCGGAGGAGATGATGGCCGCAGTTTTGAAGGAACTGCACGAATTTTTGTAGTATGGGAGGGTATGGGAACAAAACATTCATACAGGGGATCGAGCTTGTATATGTCCCATTGGTCTTGTGTCATCTCCACAAGTTCACTTCATTAAAGGATTTAAATTTGAAATTGGTTAAGTATTATAATGCTCACCCACAGAGATCTACAACCCTTGGCCACAATCCCTCATCTGTTGTTCCACTCTCTCGTTTTGCACTGGGTACGAAACGCCACGTACACTCCCCGGAGGGTACTGTCTCAATCACGACGCGTCTTGGACGGTAATATTCCGCATTCAAAGGGGTTATCGAAGGGCTTGATGATGCCTGACAGCATGCAGTAAGCGGGTCAAACGCTGCGAAGCTCAGCTTTGCGTCATGACATCGAAGAAGACGTGATGGTTGTGTTGGATCGAGGATTCCTGGCTGAGACCCGCTGAGATAGCGGACATTTGAAGGTCCAGGCATAGGCTGGGGGCTTCCCTTGGACATAGGATATTGTTTGGATATTGTTGGGTATGTCCTGGTGACTTTGAAACCTATGTTCCATTGTTCGCGATCTGGGAAAAGCTCCACGTGATTGCACATACTAGTATTGATGGAATACCTTTATTCTTTATAGTCTTGGCGTTGCTACCCCCAGCGAAGTCATAACGAACCCATTACACAAAGAAACAGCATCTACCACTTCTATTGTCACCAAGCTCAAGTTGTATACATCGAAATAGAGTTGTTGATGCTTATGGGCTACTCTTGCCAAATGCAGTCGATGTCATGCATCATGACATGACAATGCAGCTATTGACCTCTTTCTGATTTGACGAAATCCTTAGATCTTGACCAACACAGCTGCTCTTTCTATGACGACTTTAAGGACGTTCCAGACTGAGATTGAGGAAATCCATGACCGCGAGATGGCAAAGCAGAGAGCCAGAA
>JAJOHK020001791.1:0-11772 GCA_022457215.2 Leucocoprinus gongylophorus | reverse complement strand
TTCTTTTCCACCATCAGCTAGCTTATTCACACCAACAAGAACATAACCTACCAAGTCTCAGAAGAACATTTGACTATTACATTTTGTAAGTATACTCCCTAACATATGTAAGCCTGTGCAATCTACATATATTATCTGTCTTTATTGTTTTTTTATTGCTATAAGTATTTGACATTTCCTTACGAGCATTTTGTTTGCTTCCGGTATGATCCATATAGCAGTGAGAGCACCATATCCCTTGTTCTCAGATAATATCAAATCACTTTGGAAGTCGCCGGATTGGTCAATTCAGCACATCACCAATGCTTACTGTAAATTCAGACAAGTTATCGATCATATGTGATGCAAGCATTTTCAGTTGCAAAAGGATATATACAAGTTTGCTTTTTATGCGCCAAGAAGATTCAACAACTTTCTTCAGCTCAAACGGGTTGAGTGATGGGCGAATCGGCGAAAGTAGTGGTAGTGGAGCTTGATGTTTTTCTTGCAAATGCCTGATGAACAATGCCAATGTCAACAACACCTCTATGTACAGAGATAAATCGCTGATATACCATCCCTATCCCATTACGTTTCTCGTCTAGACCCTGTCGAGTACGTCCAAAGTCGTTCCTATCACATTCCTGGATCAATTCAGTATTGTATTCTTCAGTATTTATTTTGATGGATATGTTGGCCGAGCGCTGATATGGAGAATGCGTTTGATTGGAAATTCACAA
Source organism: Leucocoprinus gongylophorus (assembly GCA_022457215.2). NCBI lineage: Eukaryota > Fungi > Basidiomycota > Agaricomycetes > Agaricales > Agaricaceae > Leucocoprinus > Leucocoprinus gongylophorus. Next base: position 11,053 of record JAJOHK020001791.1, on the reverse strand, counting down.
GGTTGGTGAAGCAAGGAGCACAAGATGCTGATGTTCAAGAGAGAGGCTAGATGTACCTACCTTTGTCGCCATGCCGATGCCACCGCTTCGAGGGAATTCTTGAAGTGAAAGAGAGAGGTTTTCACTAGTGGTTTGGACCCCTTCTGCAGCTGCACGGATTCTTTTGCGGGAATTAAGAGCTCCAAGGAGAGAATTGGAGTACACTATTGTCTAGGAGTAAGTGATAGCAACATCAGAGTCTTTTGACGCTCTCACATCGGCCGATACAGAAGAAGAACATAATATAGAGGAAAGTATGACCTGCAAAGACAATCTACTAAATGTTTAATATTGAATACGACAAATGTAATGCCAGTTTTACCGAGATAAGTGACGCTACAGCACAGAGACTGAGAGGGGTCAACATGGGAGATATCTTATCACAAGCAAGGCTCACCTTGTGAGAAGGCCGGTATTGACGGAGTAGATAATCTACCAGTGAATGATCAGCAACCTTCTTATTAGACAACATCAGTTCGGCTCGCACTAATTTTTTAATCATCGTATCGGACCTGTTATGGTAAGTTCTAACGAATGTGTGCTACTATTGTGATGATACTTACCTCTTGAAGCCTGTTCGCGACTGATGAAGGATGACGCAAAGGCTGGCAGCGATAACAAGATCACCGGCAGCAGCAAGAACATTCACCGCGATGGAGAGGCCCTGTGATGACGTAAGTTGTCTGACCGGCCGAAATTATGACGACTACGAACGGACCTTCAGTTGTCCAAGTTCTAAGTACGTTCGCAGCTGAAGCCTAGGGTCAGAGTTTCAGCGCGCTTGCCTTCATGACCTGGAACAATACTGACGAAAGGATCGTGTAGGCTGATCAGGATTGGAGATCAGTGGCGATAACTCGACCAATGAACCCAGCTTACCAATGATACAACCTGAGAACAAGGGCGTTGGAAGCAACACAGACCTGATATTCAGGGAAACGCACCAAATTCCCCAGCGATGAGGAGCACCTATTCCACAGAGTGAGCAACACGAGGAGGAGAGAAGAGCGATGAGCGAACAAGTAGGCCCGTCAGCCAGATCTTACGGTTGCTAACTAATGGTCGTTGAGTGACATTCGGACAAGATCGGCAATGAACTCACATTTCCAGACTCGCATGGTGAGGAAGCTATGAAAATGATAGTAGATTGGCGGACGGCATTTGAAAATCTGGTCACTAACCTTTGAACCAGGAAGGCAGTAAGACCCTTAGTCGAGCTTAGAATTGGATAGTAAATAAGATTCAAATATGCTTACGTTGAACAAGACCTCAACCTAGTCAAGGCTAAATCAGACTCGGAGTGGCAGGGGGGGGGGGAAGAATTTTACCAGTAAGCTCCTATTCTATACATCAAAAGGGTCGAAAATTTAGATACTGAGAACATACCAAACAAGTTGACCAAGCATCTCCGGTTGACTGTAGTAGGAGACGAGATAAACATAGACTAGGAGATAGCACCATTGACAGATTGAACGCGACGAAAAAAGGATGCAACATACTGCAGTGCGTGATGAGGGCTTGATGTATAGTCTCAAACAACATGACCAGTCCAACCTGACATGTTCTTCAGTGTGATGTTACTTAAACTGAGATAAAACGACATACGAGCGATTTGATAAGCCAAGTGTCTGTTTGATGGGTGTAATAATAGTAAGCCTGAAGTACAGAAACTCAATGTATATGGTGAGGACTAGAGAAGGCAGTCAGTAGTATGGAAAAAGTGATACCTCCATAGAATCTGAGGAGGTATGGTGCATGAGCATAGTCCAAAGGTAAGTGCAGCTGGCCCACGCTGAAGCAATAACAACGCCAACCAACGCCACGCCCATCCTACTTAAACATCAGAAGAGACTTCAAAATGAGGTTGAATTGCACATACGTGCCGTCCAAATCCAAAGTCGACTCCATAGCTGATGACGAAGAGGAAGCAAGGGAAAGGAGGAGAAAATGGAAGAACGGGTTAGAAAGGTGAGTAGGGAAAGCACTTCCCCCTCCAAAGGGAGGAATTATACCCTGGAGAAACCGGAAAGAAGTCCAGAAATTGAGGAGTGACTGCCAACAAGCTAAACTTCGAAATGTCGGCTCAAATATACAAGGGCAGTCCAATACGGAAGTTATCTCTGAAAGATTTCGAGAAAAGTGCTCCGCTTTGTGCCATTGAGGTGACGATGGAGTGAAATCAGGTTTTTTGGTTTATGCCGAAGTTATGGGATTTAGATTTCGAGACGTTCTCTTAGACGAATACTCCTCAACACGCAGAAAGCAGCTTGGTGTAACAAAATATATGGAGATTCGAGGACTTTTCTCGCAATGGAGAGTTAGCATTGTGGCCCGCGGAAGAAGTCTTCGAATTTAGAGCTCATGCCATGGCCTTCGTTTTTACTTCTGAACGCTGTGGATCGTGATCTACCGCTCACTTGAGCAGATGGTGACCTAGACGTAAGGATGCCAGCTCTGGATAGTAGGTAATATCGTGGATTGTACCCCATAGGACACTTGGGTAGAAAACGGCACTTGCTATAGTCATGGTCAAGAGTAATAAATGACTTTGGACTTCGGAGACTAATTGAAGTACACGTGATTCTAGCGGTGTTCTGGATCTTCCGTCTAGCCGCTCCTTCAGCCTGAAGTTCTGAAGTTTACTGGATGGATGACTGTTCTATGTCCATCTGGGAATTTCTATAACTGTATTTAGGGCCGCATTGGTTAGTGAGTCTGTCAGGGCTTGCATCACGATGCTAGTATTGATCATCTCTAGGATGCCAGGCCTCAGTTTTCTATATTGTAAACACGCTGCTGCTGCTCCATGAGCAACTATAGAAATCCAACCAATACGCCGGAACAACTGTACGGAATAAATGTCCATTATACACAAAAACCAGATTACACTGTTGCACGGGCCTTATGGTAATACACGAGAGGGTATGGAGCGTATGGAGCATATGTGATGAGTGATGAAACAAGCAATGAGCCACAACGCAACTTCGACCGCATTCACTCTTCCTCGTCTTCAAAGCGAAGAATTTGTGCGTCCTCATCGATAGGAACGTTTCTATAACCCCTCCTTCCTCTAAACCCACTACGATCCAGACGCGATGATATCCACTCGAGTGCAACAGCAGCGATACCAAGGAGGAACCATGGCACCGATGCAAGTGTATCAAGTGCTGTATTAAGGCCACTCGAGTGCCTTGAAAATGCGTCTCCCGGGAGGTGAATGGACCTATTATGAAAAAATGGTGAATCAACTATTAATGAAGGAATATTTAAGAAAAATATCATGATATTTCACGCACCCTCTGCGATGACCGCCGCGGCGGTAGTAATGACACCCTACCAGAGCAGATAATCCGAACGGCAGTAAAAGCATGAAAAGCCAGAATAAAGTTCCCTTGGACTTGAAACCTGGACATTTGTGCGCCTTTCCACGATCAAGTCGATTGTTGCCCTCACAACTCGAATAGGGAATCAACCGATACGAAGTCCTCTCATACCAATACTCGTCACCATTTTGGCATGATGTATCATCGGGAAGACTTTGCTGCCCAGGAACGAGGACACAGTCTCCCGCTGCGTTGCGGACGTGGTTAAATTCACTATCAATTCTATAAGACACGAGATATGAAGGTATGAGAGGAAGCTCACCATTCAAAGTCTACATCAGTACAAGTGCAGTTTTGTACCAACTTGTCTGCCACCTTGATGTTTCCAACAATACAATTGGCTGAGCGGGCGCGACGATGATATAGGGTCTTTTTTCCTGATCAACAACAGATCCATCAACAGTGACATGGAAATTCACCCGTCGTCCGAACAAGCAAACCTCTTCGCGCTCAATGCTAGGTCCCCAGAGTTCAAAGTCGTCATCGTTGGGATCTTGTACATTGAGTTCACCTCAGAGTTGATCAGAAGTAAGGACATGGGATGGATACACGCATGAAGTCGTACTCACATTTCCTCATCGTCAGCGACGAAAAGTCAAGGTGCACCGCAATAGCACCAGGCAATCTCAGCCGAGCACCAAAGAGGATAAACCTCCTGCTGTTATCTTCGGGTACTGTAACCAGTGACATAACGCGTATCTTCTCGTCTGAGAACCGATATTCCAGCCAGGTCAATCCTTCATCCGTACTGTACAGCACATGATCCGTTGGTCCCTCATCATTCACGATCACTAGAATTGAGCCTGAATCTCCGAACTCCCACATATGAGCATCTTTGTGCACTTCCTCCCAAGTGAAACCGGCGTCTCGGCTGAGGAAGGTATCAGATTCCTTGTATGGCTTCAGGGTCTCACCGACGTTGCCGACAGCCATCAGGACACCAACTATACCTGGACTACTGAACGTGGCACGTGGATCTCGTCTCTCCGTGTATCCATGTATATGTAGGGCGCACTTCTACAGGATAGTGGTCAAGCTTAATCGACAGAGCACAAATCGCAGTACTCACTGTTCCGTCGCAATCATACTTCTGTCCTAGTGAGTCATGTGTAGGAGGGTTCAAGGGTTTCCAGCTTCCACCTGTTTCCTCGTTAACACTTGATACTGATAGGCGAGGCGGATTTCGTACCATCATTGTGAGTGATTCTGCTCTGCAATCTCTTCCTTCCACTGATCCTGGCTTCGTCAAGATCCGCAACGACGTTGATCATCGCAATACCATCCAAGCCAATGACTTTCTCAAAATCAACGTATCCATCTTCATTCCTGTTGACATTCTCAACAGACAAGGCGAAATATGTTCCGTTAGAATTGGACTTGAGAATATTGCCCCAGTGAGGTCCCAATGGAGGTTCCGACATTGTCATATGGAGAAAGAGCGAATGAGTATTTGACTCCAGAATTGTATAGGCCTAGCAATGGATGGCTGTGAGACAAGCATATGCATCATTCTTCAACGTACATGTGCAGAGGGATGCATCGCTGCAGGAAATTGACCAGCAGCAAACCGGATTCCATCTAAAGAGACCTGGAGATCAAGAGTATGTTGTTGAGGTAGTAACTAGAGAAGGTAATAATATACATTAGATAAATGAAAAATTAGCCCAGATCAGTTTACGCACCTCCGCGACAACCAAATACTCCGAAAACTTTGCAAATCCAACAACATGATCAAACAATTTCTTCCTCCTGTCATAATACTGACCACCCGCTATCAATTCTAGATTATTGCTCAAATCGTTGAAATCCCTCTGCGCACCCTTCTTGTCCTTCCAAGATTCACAAATAATCTCGGTTGGATCAGCATCTAGTAATGCGTCTCTCGCCCAAGCACAATTTTTGACATAATCTGTAATATCATTCCAATGTCTGCCATGATCCCTCGAGTATTTCGCTTCCGCACGACATTTCGAGCCATCGGAGCCTGGATCGCAATCACGATTTCCAACCCAAATGAGCAGTTCGGTCCCGGATGGGTGGAACCGCAATACTTGGGCACCGAAGGTGTTGGGAGGCGTCGGTGCTTTCTGGGTGTGCCATTGTTGACCAGAGTTAGTTGTGTAATAATATTCATCAGTGTCAGAGACGAGGTATGCCCTGTCACCTGAGAACTTGTGGTGGTAAAAAGCGAGAATACGCTTGTCGGGGAACAATTGCTGCCAAGTGTACCCCTCGTTGCTCGATTGCCAGACCGTATGATCAATGAGACGAACGAGGATCGTCTGAGATGAGGGTGAGTGGGGATGAGAGACAGGCTCAAGTACCAATACACACTGTTGAGTGCTTGAAATATGCATACTGAACAATTTCGGAGTTGAACTCAAACTGTCATCAGAGTACATTAATTATTGTTTATATGGCCAATAAAATGCATACATTTTGATGGATAACCTTACCCTCAGGTGGTGCGGCTGCAAATGATCATTATTAAACGCCGATATCATTGATATTGGGTTTTTGGAACCTTTGGAGCAATCTTTTTCCACGGGCTTGTCCTTGTCAATACCCCCTGTGCAAGTATTCCCAGGAATCTTACGATATCCAGAGGACCCTTGAAACACCTTCTTGTCTGCACAGACACCAGCAGGTATTGGTTCAGGACCAGCTGGGACGCATTTACTGTTATCAAGTATAAAATTATAGTCACTGAGATGAGATCAATAGACGAAAATCGACCTCGATCACTGACTTCGACTGACCATTCATAGTCACTTTCTGTACACTTGCAGTTTTCATCATGTTCTTCGGGATCAATGTACTTCTCCCCAACATAACAATTGGCATTGGGCTTGCGGCGTTTATACCATTGCTATTGGTTGAACAGTGTCAACTAAGAACCCTGAACAGAAGACACATACCTTGTGTCCCATAATGCATTCTGCATCCTCCCCGTCACCTTTCCTAGCATACCATCTCTCAAAGTCATCCTCTTGACATTTGCGTTGCCTGGTAGGACTAAAGTCAAGGTGAACGATAACAACCCTGCCAATATTATTTGTCTGGTCCTTTCGGGCAACTGATCCTAAAAGCAAGAACTTCTGTGATGTCGAGTCGGGAAGAGTGAGTAAACCGCGAGCGCGCAGTTTGACACCCAAACCATATTCCTTCCTGGTTCAATGATCGATAAGAGAGGAGATCTGCAAGCAAGAGACATAACACTGTACTTACCATGACTTTCCAAGATCAAGGGAATACATGATCGAATCGGTAATATCCTCATCGTTGACGACGACGACGATACTACCCTGATCTCCAAACTCATACTTGTGTGCGTCTCTCTGAATCATCTGCCATGTATCACCACCATCTGCACTCAGAAATGTATCACACTCCTCGTACGGTTCAAGGTATTCACCAACTGATCCAACACCCATGACAAGTCCAGGGGCAGGGGAAGAAAAGATGCGACCAAAATTATGCGGATTGGTGACGGAGTGTAAGTGGAGAGAACAGGTCTCTTGGTCAGCTAGTTTGCATATAATTTGGTTTCCGTCGCTATCTATGGCGGGTGGTTTCAAATAATCCCACGTGCGTCCATCGTTGTGGGTGATCTGTGTCTTTAAGAGCTTGCGCGTCCTCCCCAGTTCGACGTCTTTCACATTCGCAACAACGTTAGCAAGACCAACCCCATCTATACCATACAATCTTTCGTAATCCACGAAACCATTCTCATTCCTGTTTGTATCCTTCAAACTTTCCACAAAATATGTTCCGTTGGAGTTGCTCAGGTAGAGGGTACCAATGGCACTCTGATCGTGCAGCAAAACATCAACACCAAGGGAGTGACTTGTGCTTTCTACAATCGTGTACGCATTTTCCCGGAGCCTTGCAGAAGAGGCATGGGGAAAGTGTGCTTTAGCCCATATCTTCGTATCCACGGTCACATAAAGTAGCATATCACGGTCGGAGGCCTCTGAAAAGTCTTTGAGAGCCACTACTGCGTACTTGGACACGATAGCAAAAGCAACGACACCCTTTGCGTTTTTTCCAATGCCAAGATCCTCAACGGTTTTTTCATCCTGGAAAAAGTCGGTACTCGAGTAAAGTCTACTCGACACAAGGGTATGTCCACCACCTGAGGCTAATGTGTCGAAAGCAACACAATAAATGAGATCCGGGTGGGCTCCATGCCTGAAATCCTGGCTGCTGTGGGCAAACTGGCATCTTGATGTGTCCGTAAGAAGCTTCTTGATGTCTGAGCTGAAATTATCAGTGGTATAAAACGTCTGTTGACCCAAAAATTTAGCCCATACTTAAAAGATTATATACTTGCTACACACCTCGTCGTGACATTTAGTGCCCCATCCGACACGATCACAACGCTTTCCTAGGTACAGAATATAACCATTTTTTTCCTTGTCTGAGTGGAATGACAATGGCTTTGGGATCAGTCTAGGAGGGATAGGCACTTCAAATGACCGCCAAGACCTCCCTCTATCCTCCGTTCGATAGTGTTTGGTACCATCGGTCAGCACAAATGCCTAGTGACAGTATGAGCACAGTCTCTGGCCATAAGGTATAAACCACGCACCATGCGGTTGTTAAAGGGATGCTCGATAACCATCACCGCCTTCCCTCGAGGTATATCACTGGCTAGGCTCCAGAACTTGCCCTCATCCGATGACACATAGACATTTCCCTCAACCGAGTCATGATAAATCGCGGACTTGCATGATTTGAACGCCTAACGCAATGAAAAAAAACAAATTCTTACGTACATCGGTATCGTGAAAGAAGAATATTCGTGCAGGAAGGTTGTCGAAAGACGAGATTTCGCTCTTTGGGTCAGGCTGGGCATTTGCAATGCCGACAAGGATTAATAAAACTATCCACAGGCCGAAAGAGCAGCATAATGCGCCGGTGCGCAGCATCATAACGGTAAATAATCAGGACACGTAGTCGTCGTCCGCAACGCGTATTCTACACAGCCACTCTGGTTATGACATTAATATTGAGATATGTAATTGTGATTTCTACAGTGACTCTCTAAATGTTTGCTACTTTCTAAGTATTGGGCCTAATACTAATAATCTCATAGGTCAAACTCCGAGTTGTATCCATCTCTGCTACAGACAGTGCTCACCTCATTCTGAGTTTGCATCCTTTTCTGCAATAGTGCAATAGATGGCACTTCCCACTTTTTGAGCTGTACCCTTCTTTCAAGGGTAGCACTCCCTTATTCCGAGTCACATCTTTTCTATAAAGATAACACTCAAACTCTGTAAGCACTTTGTTCTCTACAATAGAGTTTGCTCGAATTCTAGTCTTTATCTCTGTTCTGTCATGGATCAATTTGATCACACATCTGTGAAGCTGAACAGAGACATTGACCTCACTTCAAATGAGAAGTCTCCAGTAGTCTTACACTACCTCTACTTAAGTCTCTGCTTGTCTTGGCTAGTAGTTACACTGTATTACCTTAGCTCGTTAATCAACTAACATTGGTATCAATTTCTGATGTTGTTGTGGCAATCTGTTAGAGGCAATTTGCACTCACTGGGTTTATCTGTGATGGTGGCACAGAAGGCGGAGACAGAAAAGGTGACTTAGTGAGTCAAGTTTTTGGAAAGGAGCCAGAAGTGGTGCCACACAGATAATACAACCTTGGCTTCAACAGATAATGTTGTGCCTAGCCTATGTGTCATGTGGTCATAATTTTGGATGTCAGGAGGTGTCAGAATTGAAGACAAGTGTTATAGAACACTTTGGACACTAACATTTTTCTTTTTCTTTTATCTATTTTTCTTGATTTTATATTTCTTTTCTTTTGAATTTCTTTTTCCTTTTTATTGATGATGAAGAGGCATGTGACATTGCAGTCACATGACAGGTCACATGATGTGACATCATAGGCCTAGAACATGGTAGAAGGATTTGGAAGATGACATCAGGGCACATGATGTACACATGGTAGCCTTGAGTAAGACATAAGGTAAACATGAGGTAGTAGCACAGACCAATATGTAACAGTATAAATAGGACTCCAATTTAGCAGAGGCTCCTTGTTGAGTTCTCTTGTGATTCTCCCCACTTGATTGCTTAACTAAGAGCTTTACCACTTGTGTTATCATTGGACTTTGTGTCTAGTGGTTGCTACAACAAGGGACTTAACTTTTTTTTCTTTCTTATTTTATTTTATTTTTATTTTTATTTTATTTTTTTGGACTTAGGGTTAGGGGTTAGCATGATATTACATGTGATTGTCACATATTGTCACATATCACAGAAGAATATCATAGAAGGTCCTAGAACAAGTGACTGTTACAAACTCAAGATCTTAAAGTTGGTCAAGAATAAGAATCTTGTATTAGTGTTAACACAAGAGAACTTGATAGAGTTCCTAGTACAGAACCATCTACCTTATATACACTAAGTCACTGGTCCATGCTATAATACCATTAACCTATCCTAAAGGCTATATATTACCTTAAAGGTAATATATAGTCTTTAGGATTTCTTATTATTTTGATGGTGTGGTCACATGACATGTCACATGATATGAAATCATAGGCCTAGACTTTGGAAAAAAGGACTAGAAGAATGATATCAGAGCACATGTATATGACATAGTATTCTTATAGAAGATATGAGAGTGAGGCATGGTGGAAGTATGAATAATACATGAACATTAGAGTAAGGTTATTTATTGCTAGCATGGACTATAAGACTTTTGTGTAAATAGTATAGAAATACAACAAAGACTCCTTGTTGAGTTCTCTTGTGATCTCCATATAGATATTCTCTTATAAGATTTACTGCTTGAAGTCGCTACTAGTCTTTGTGACTAGTGGTTGTCACAACACAGACCTCTCCAGACTGCACACCAAAACTTCTAACTATTTGGATATATCATTAAACTCTTTTTTCCAGACTTTTGCCTTCTAGTGTAAACTGTATCTAACAGAAGATAAATATATAGTTTAGTATTTCTTGGGCAATAGACTTAGGATATCCTGGAGGTTTGAAGTGCTAGGCTTTTTCACCTAGTTATTTTAACAGTAGCTATGTTCTAAAATATAAAAGTGGCAATCTAATAATATTCTATTACTGTACATACTTTGAGTGATTAGGTACTATAGAGGTTGTTATTCAAACTCTATGGAATTGCTGAGAAATATAGAATTTTGGTCCTTGAATTGATAGGTGATTGGAAATAAAGTATTATCCATACTGGAAGAGTATGAATGTTGGAGAGTATATAACAGTACCCATCTCTTAGAGCTTTGAGGGCTTAGTCCTAGTTATACAGAAAGTAGTGAGTGTTGTAATTTCTGCTTATAATGGAAAAGGATCAGAAAACAAATTACACTACTTAAAGTCTGAGAATAGATGAGAAAGAGAGAAAAAGAATAGAAGAAGAGAAAAAAAAAGAAGATAATGATGGAAAGGATATTGTCAAGTTTACAAATAGTAGACTTAGTTTTTCTCTATTTTACTTTTCATTTTTATTTTCATTCTGTTTTATTTTTCTATTCTCTATTTTTAGAACAACTAGGGTTAGGGTTAATTGGTCACACTGTCACATCAGTCACAACCTGATGGTGTAGTCACAAGACAGATCACGAGACTGG
>JAJOHK020001790.1:0-11776 GCA_022457215.2 Leucocoprinus gongylophorus | reverse complement strand
TATCACAACCAGTGAGTAACTCATTTATGATAGAATAACCTATTATTGATTGATTTACTTGCCTAAATATATAATGGTATGGTATTTTTTATAACTACTTTTTATTAACATGTCATCATTCATTATTTCTGGAATGTTTGTTTGTATATACTCTAAAAATCCTTGTTTTGATGTATGACCATGCAAGCACTAGATTCCCATCTTTCTGTAGATCATTACTAAGGTTTTTATAGTATATTATTTGTTGATTCCAAATCATGTGTATAATTATTCACAAGCTTGGGTAGATGGGTCAACACATAACTTCAAAATCATTTTACTCCCTCTTTTAATAGATGTCTCAATAACTCCTTACTTTTCCTCTAGAACAGCAAATCAGGATTCTATACCATCAGAATACTGATAACTTATACCACAAAAGTGTAGCTACATAGGCCTGATGAGCTTAGAATACTTCAGTATATCTCTTAGTGGGCAAGAACAGTAAATCATCCCAGATGCAGTTATATCTTGAGTTTATACAGTGACTTGGAACTTCAAAGTACTAGCACTGATAGACATCATTTTATTTGTTAAGCAGTCTTCCCAGCTCTGATGTCAAATAATCACCCATTTTATCTGTGACACATGTATGAAGGAAACTGCTTGAGGCTCTCAATTTTCTTCACAACCAATATTACTTAATCTATATAGGTAAACTATTTCAATCTCACTAGTTTGGACTGGGTACAGAGATCAATTGTCTGATTATGGCATGCAATAAAGAAGTAGTAGTAATGCTTGCAGCTGTACCTATAGATGGATTTCACACGAATCAAATTCTATCTTGTGCCTGATGTTCCTCCAAGGTTAAGCTTAATCCAGACAACAATATTCAATGTTATAGATCAAGAATTTTTGCAAAAGGTTATTCACAACAACCTTGTTATAATTATACTGAAGTCTTTGCTCCTACCTTTCACCCTGTATCTTTATGTTTTATAATTGCATTGGCAGCTAAGGAGAGCTTTCAAATGTGATCTCTTGACATTTCATCTGTCTTTACCTATGGAGAACTGGATGAAGTGATTTATATAAAACAGCCTAAATTATATCATCAAGGAGGTCCAAATGTCATCTACAAACTACACAAGTTACTATATGGCCTAAAATAGTCAATGAGACAATGAAACAAGAAGTTACATTCTGTACTTGATATTCTAGGCTTCCATCAAGTTCAGAGTGACAATTCCATCTAAATTTACTCTAAAAGAGATGTCAAGATTATTGTACCAGTTTTTATTGATGATATTACTCTTGTATCAAAATATGACACTCTCATGACCTCTATATTCCAGAAACTCCAGTAGCACTTCAAACTTCATGATTTAGGACCAAATTTCTTTCTTCTCTCAGTTCAGGTAAAGCAAGACTTGGAAGCTCATACAATTTCACTTTCACAAAGCCACTATATAAATAAACTTCTAAAGAGTAATATTGTCAAGACTGCAGGAAGTGGACTTAGTTTTCTTTCTTTTCTCATTTTTATTTTATTTTCTGATTTATTTCCCTATCTTCTAGTTTTAGAACTTAGGGCAAGGGATAATCATGTGACACAAGGAGGATGGTACTAAAATGATGACATCATACCACATGTACAACACATGTTAGCTTTAAGGCATACACCTGGCAGTTTAGGGTAGGCTGGAAGTACTTAGCATAGACTATGTGCCTTTAGTATATAAGATAGACAATTCTGTAAGGAGTTCTCTATTGAGTTCTCTTGTGTAAACCCTATACAAGGTTCCTTCTTTGGTCCAGCACTAAGAACTTAAATTTATAACAAATATAACAGATATGAAAGTATATCTAAGATGTGAAGCCAAGTTTGAAAACTGCAAACTTAATCACTTGAGATTGTATAGCTTTAGTAAATAGATCAGCCATATTTTGATATGATGGGACATATCTTGGAGTGATGAGTGAACCTTATACTGCATCTCTAAGCCAGTAGTATCACAAATCTTGTTACAATTTAAAGATCTTAGAGTAAGTTAATAAAAAGGACCTTATATTAAGTAACACAAGAGAACTTGATGAAGTTTCTAGTATAGAATAGTCTACCTTATATATGCTAAGTTACTAGTCTCTGCTATAGTACTATTAATCTACCCTAAAGACTATGTATTATTCTTAAGGTCAATATATATTAAACATACTATAGTAATATTATTCCTTCTAGAAACTTCTACTATATTCTATTGTAACAGTGTGAATGTGACATCATTCATGTGACTGTGACTGATGTGTGACACCAAGTCATGTCATGTGATAGTTTGTGACTGTAACATGTGATGTTATACTAACCCTATAATTCTAAGTTTCAAATAAGAAAATAAATAGAAAATAAAATAAGAATGAAAAAGAAAATAATTAAAGTCTACCATCTTCAACTCTAATAAATCTAGATGTTTTATACATCCATAATACTCTAGATTCTTAGAAAATTCAATTTCAAACTTGTTTTCAATAAAAAGAGTTGATATGTAGAAAAGAGAATAGCCAAATTCTGTTAAAATATTCCTCATCTATTTAATTTCTTTACCAGCTTCAACAGCTGCTACATATTTAACCTTAGTACTGGATAAAGTGACAAAGAGTTGATGTTTTAATGACTATTCAACTACTTCACTACATACTATAGTTGTATAACTACCTAGAGAGTAACCACTTTCTTTACAACCACCATGAGATACATCAGAGTATGTTTGGAATAGTTCCGAATCATCATTTCCTTTGTATACAAGCTTATAACTGCTAGTTCCTTTTAAGTATCAGAATAGATGCTTCTCAGCTACTCAGTGAGCTGAATAAAAATCATGGTTAAATCTTCCAAGATATAATATAGCATAAGCAATATCTGGTCAAGTCATCATTGAAAGATATTGTATCATGATATGCTTAGACTCTAATATTTTATTTTTATTTTATCTATTTTTCTTGATTTTCTTTTTCTTTTTCTTTAATTTTCTTTTTCTTTAATTTTTCTTTTATTTCTTGAATGATGAACAGGCACATGACTGTGATCACATGACAATTATATCAGAGGCCTAAAACATTGGAGAAGATGCTAAAAGAAGTAATGTCAAGGCATATATCTATAGTATGTTGTCTTTATGATATACTCATTGCTGATGCATGGACTTTAGGGTAGAGTTACTTATTACTAGCACAGACCATGTATCTATTGCATGAATAGTATAGAAATACATTAGAGACTCTTTGTTGAGTTCTCTTGTGATTCCCATAAGATACTTTGCTTATAAGTTTACTTTAGTAGTCTATTGGTTATCTTGACTAGTGGTTGCCACAACAGTGATATCTTCCAAATAGACTCTGTGGATATGTTGAAGTAAGGCTCATAAATCACAATGTTGCTATTCCTAATAATACTGCTATTAGAAGTAAAAGCTAGTGCTGATCAAAGAATGGAACTTGCTACATACTGGGTATGATTTCTTCAAAAATTTGTTTCCGGCCCATTTCCTTATTTTCTTCTACTTCTATCTTCCCTGCTTATATCAGGGTTGATGTAGCTTAGATATGAAGATAAAAGAGTATCAGTAGTTAGAGATATAATGAGAGGTTATATGTAGGAGAAAATCTTGGTATCATTTATGTCGGTCTCTGATATAGATTGTATGGTGGTAGTCATGTATTTTGAGATGTAGTGTGAAGGCTGTTCAGTCTAGGATCCTTTGAGACTTTGTAAGGCTATCAAAAAACATAGGTGAGTTTAGAATAGACAAAGAGAAAGGAGTCTATATATACTATTTATATATGGTTGATTATCTAGAATTATGTCACATTGTGAAATTGTTATGTATAACTGGTGAAACCACCATGTGGAATGAAATCATAAGATAGATAGTCCAACGTAGATAAAACCAATAACTTGAGAAATCATCTATATATTAAGACTACTTGCCTTGGGAAATCACATCTAACACAACTGATCTAGCCAATTACAATAGGCCAGCCCTGGAATACTCTCCAGGCTCAGGTATTCTCAATGGTAGATTGTGAAATGATCTGGTAGATGTTGATACTAGTATATTTGAAAAGAGACTGCAAAACAGGAAGGGTGCTGCTGTGTGGGATACTGTATTAGTTATAAGTGTGGAATATCTGAGTGTGGCTAATGGAAAACAACTGGATTATTGGACATACAACAAAGATAATATAAATGACTACAATTTATTTATACCTATTGAACATACAAACTATACTAGTTAGTCAGTAATCTACACATGTGAATAAACATACTCTAGTACTCACCTCAGTCTCACAAAGATAGTATGAACAACTGAGGTATAACCACCTATCACAGGTCTTTTTATATTGAGAAGAAAGTAATATGCATATTGTATAAATTTTTCATTGTAATTTTCAACATAATATTATATTCTGCTAGTGGGTGCAGTGTGAATGTGCTTTTGTGGACATGTGCCCAAAGATGGAAAAATGAAATAATAGAATAAGGAATAAAAATAAGAAATTTAAAACCTACCAATTATGTTCCTCATCTATTTGTCATGTTTTTTTAACATAGATCACTGCTGAGCTATAGGCTGGAGAACGTCCACACACTTGACCAGTCAAATTTGCATCCACAAGTTATTCAATGTAAATGCCCTCTCAATTCAGGCTTCTTTCATACTCTCCTCTTTTGACCTTTAACTAACTACTTTGTTGTAGTAACCACTTGCTGGAATGGCACTTGTGATATGCTGACTTCAGCAAAGCTCTCAGTAGGCTATCTAGTAGTGGGGATTACAAGAGAACTCAACAAGGAGCCTTCGCTGTATTGCTCCTCTATTTATATAAATATATTGTGGTCTGTGCTACAACAATATCAACCTGCCCTTATGTCCATATGTCCACCCCATGTCTTCTTACTAAGGCCACCATGTCATATACATGTGCCTTGACGTTATACTCTTAATCTCTGCTGTACATGTGCACACTATGTGTATACCATGAGAAACCATAGTCCCTTGATATCATCCCTAACCCTAACTCCTATCTAGACTCCTCTCGATCCTTCTAGACTGTTCTAGACTCTGTCACATGACTTTCAGGTCATGTGCTCTCCATCCATTGTAGACTAATAATTACTATCTATTTATGTCCGGCTAACCCTAACCCTAGCCAAAGTCTGTTCACACTCTCATCTTATAACATACTTGCTGTTAGAAGTAGAAGTAATCTTCTTAGTCTTATCATAATTGTGATCTTAATTTCAGGACTGTGTTTTACTTGGTCAGTATATTCTATAATTACATGTACAACTCCCTGTAAACAGATTTACAGTTGTTCACAGTTCACTAGGTGGCTTCTAAGCTATTGGAGTGGTGTCTAAGGTTGCTAAGACATCTTATTCATTACCAATGTTCTGATCCTAAATTTTACTGTGGAAATCCTTGTTTATGTATACTTAAATTCTTGTTGTTAGGTGACTGTACAAATTTGTCAGTCAAAGAGTCAAAGTTATTTATAAATACTACTGCCATGGATGTGTTATAATTCCATCATGTAACAAGTCACACAAGACTTAGAGCAGTGATTACATATATAACTCCTTAGTCCCAGTCTAGTTACTAATAAACCTTGCTTTTCCAACTACTGGTCTGTGAGAGTTTCATAACATAAGACTAGGACTAACAAACTCTTCTGATACCACACATGTTGATATCTTATCTTGATCAATCTTACTATCACTATAATTCTAACCTATATTATCATCACATTCATCTTAACCACTCTCCTATCCTGTAGAGACATATTATCAGAGTACACTAAAAGTCACAGGACAAGAGACAGAAAAGACTAGCTACAAAGAGACTGAAACCAAAGAACAAACAGAAAGCAAGAACTATAATTGGTCTTGAAGGGGTTTTTACACAAAGAAAGTCTAAACAAATCATAGAGAAGATCAATGCAACCCTCTGAGTAATAAGAGAGTGTGTTACAACTTAAAGACCTTAAAGTTAGTTAATGAGAAAAATCTTGGAATAGATATTTACAAGAGAACTCAATGGAGTTCCAAGTACAGGATTGTTTACCTTATATATACTAGACTATTGGTCTGTACTACACTACTATTAGCCTGCCCTAAAGAGCCATGCATTTTCCTTAAGGTTAATATATATAGAATATATTGTATAACATTATCTTGTTCTAAAGCCTTCTTTGATGTTCTATATGATACATGATCATATAATAGTAACTGATATGTGATACTGAGTCCTATTATGTGACATTTTGTAACAGTCATGTGTAAGATTATACTAAACCCTAACTCTAAGTTCTAATTAAGAAAATAAAAGGAAAATAAAATAAAAATGAGAAATAAATTAAAAATAAGTAGAGTCTACCATCTTCAACTCTAACATTACCCCCCCTTTAAGGTTTCTCATCTGGTAAAACTGACTTCCATTTTCACCAGTTCCCCTTCAACTTCTTCAGATACTTGTCCTCAAACTTTTCTACTATGTCCAACTTCTCCTGTTGTCTTACTTCTGTATTCACCCTCCTCTCAAACTTAGCTACTACTTTCTTCACATTTTCTAAGTCTTTCTCTCTTTCTCAAGTGTTCTGCTCTGCTATAAACCCTTTTTACTACACCAAATACTTCACCACTTCTCTTGTTTTTCTTTTATTCAATATTTTTTCTACATGCCATTCTTTAACTTCAACTACCTCTACCAGTTTCACCTTTTCTACCTTCTGTTCCCCTACTTGCTCTCTATGTCTTACTACTTGACTGATGTTCACTACTAGATAAATCCTCATTGAAGTGGGCAATTGTAATTTGATTGTATTGGTAGAAACTACCTCATTAATAATATATGGACTGATATACTGATTCACTAGTTTCCTTGCCAGTCACTTCTTGGACACCAAGTCTTTTGTGCTCAACATTACTTTATTACCCTTCTTCCATTTCTCAGCTTCCTTCCTCCTCTTATCTGGCTATCACTTCATTTCCTCTTGTGCTTTCCTCAGTGCTACTCCTGCTTCTTCCTAAACCTTCTTTATTTTCTCTGCAAATTCTGTTGTCTTTTCTACTTTTTCTCTTCTTCTTATATAATCCCTATCCTTAGTTCTCTACCATAATTTGCCATGAATGGAGATACTTTGGTTGTTGAGTATACTTTGTTATTGACCATAAACTCTGTTGGTGCTAGCCATTCTGGCCAGTCCTTTTGTCTATGATCTATGAAAAACCTGAGATACTGTTCTAACTCATAATTCATTTATTCTGTTTTTCCATCTGTTTGTGAATGAAATAATGTTAATAGTTTAGTCTCAATCTCCAACATTCTATTTAGTTCTTTAGTCAACTCTGCTGCAAACTGTGATCCTCTGTCTGACACTATACTTTCTAGCAATCCATGTAACTTTCATACATTATCTCTAAACAACCTCACTAACCTCTCTACTGATATTTCTTCTGTTGTTGCCACAAAATGCATTATCTTGGACTACATATCACAGACTACTTGTTATGAACTTAAACCTTTAGAGTGAGATAAAAGATCAAACTCTTGTATTAGAGTAAATATAAGAGAACTCAATAAAGAGCTCTTTACAAAATAGTCTACCTTATATACTCCTACAGATGGTCCATGCTAGCTACTGTGCATCCTACCCTAAATGACCATGTGTAAAGCATGAGACCAACATGTGGTTTCCATGTTGTATGACGTCATTTTGTTCTAGAACCTTTTACTTTCTTCTCTTAAGTTCCATGATCAATGTTGTGAACACACCATCAGATGTGACTGATGTGACTGATCACTTCTAACCCTAACCCTGGAGTTCTAAAAATAGAAAAAATGAAAAATAAATTGACAAAGAAAATAAAAATGAAAAAGAAATGAAAAGAAACCAAGTTCACTTTCTTCAGTCTTAACACTACTAGGATTGCATCTTTCCCAGCTACCAATGGTAACTTTGTAATGAAGTCCACTATCAGACATGTCCATGGCTTCTCTGGTATCTTACTCAACTTTAACTTTCCCACTAGTACCTCTATTCTGTTCTTCATTCTCTGACATATATCACAACTATCCACATATTTTTCTACATCTTTTATTACTCCTGGCCACCAGTGATTTCTTGTTACCAACTCCATTATCTTCCACCATATTCTACTGCTAGTATATTGTGGTGTAACCAGAATATCTCTACCCTCAATTCTTCATTCTTTAGCATATACACTGTTCTCTCTTTCAACACCAAGTTACCCTCTATCTGCCATTCATCACCTCTCAATACTTTTACTCCCACTTTCTTCATTTCCTCTACTATTCTAATTACCTTCATTTTTTCCCCTAATTGTTTTTATTTTTTTTACTATTTCTACTTCAAGTCCTTCTATTACTACTTCAACTAGGTTATGGATCCATTGTTCTTTAATTAGTGTCTGGTTATTGTTGTCATTTTCTACTCCTACTTTTTAGTCTGATCTCCTGCTAAGTCCATCTGCCTTTTGCATTTTTGTATCTGGTATATGTTTTAGAATGAAGTCAAATCTTGACAGGTAGAGAGCATAATAGGCTTGTCTTCTGTTCAACTTCTGTGCTTTCATAAAGTATTCTAAGTGCTTATGATATGTCCAGGCTTTAAACTTGAACTTGCCACCTTCTAATAAATACCTTCAGTTTTCCAATTCTCTTATAACTACTAATATCTCCTTGTCATGGATCTTGTAATTTCTCTTTGTCTCATTTAGAGATTTTGAGAGAAACACTACTAGTCTCTACCATCCATCACCCATTGCATAGTTCAATACATTTACATCCATTCTTATTTTTTGTCTAGATCTGGTACTACTAATACCAGTTCTTTTGTAAACTTCTTCTTTAACTTCTTAAAGATCTTGTCCTGCCTTTTTGTCGATTCCAATTCCTGATTATTTTTTACCAAATCATATAGTGGTCTAATTATTACTGCAAAATTCTTGATCAACTGCCAATAATAATTAGTGAGTCTCAAAAATTTCTGTATATCTTTAACTCCTTTTGGAATCAGCCATTCCAATATATCTTTTACCTTCTATTCCTCCATCTTAATCCACTCTGGCCCAATCACTATTCCTGTTATAACTCAAAGATCTTAGAATAGGTCAAAGAGAAAGAACCTTATATTAGGTAGTATAAGTGAACTCAATAGAGAACTCTGTATAGGATTGTCTACCTTATATACCTAAGACTGTTGGCCCTTGCTCTACTAAATCAGCCTACTCTAAATAATCATGTGCCTGCCTTAAGGTTAATATGTATATAACATGTTGTATGACATTATTTCTTTTAGATTCTTCAACTACTTTCTCTTGTGACATATGATCATATGATAATATAACTGTGACTGTGTTGTGTGACTGTGACTAGTGTGTGACACAGAGTTATATTGTGTAACAATTTGTGACTATGACATATGATATCATACTAAACTATAATCCTAGATTCCAAAAATAAATAAAAATAAAAATAAGAGAGAAAAAATAAAGAATTGTAAGTCCATCATCTTCAACTCTGACAACTCCTAAAGATCCTATCTTCCTAACCTTTTACTTACATTTTTCTATTTTTATATATGAATCATTTTTTACTAATCTCTTCACTACTTTTTTTACTACTTTATTATATCTCTCCTTTTCTTCTGTTTCTACTATTATATTGTCAATGAAACTTGCTACTTCTCCAGTGCTATTAAATTCCAAAGGATTTTGTTCATCATAGTCTGAAATATTGCTAGTAAATTTGTAAGTCCAAAGAACATCCTGTTGGTTTGAATGACCCTTTTAAAGACTAATATGATTATGAGCTAGCAACCAAGACTCATGAACTTATCACAAGGAACTACTGATAGCTCTGTATGCTTGCTAATATCAAGAAGTATATACTTGGATACAAATAATGCCAGATCACCAAAATCGACCAACAATAAAAATGAAACCCACTATATCCAAATAAGGTTTTCCAACATCTATAGGATATCATCAGCCTGAATTTTGTAGGACCCTTACCAATTTCCAAAGGATATAATAGAGTAGTAGTAGTAGTGGACAGATTCTCAAAAATAGCATGCTATATTCCAATAACAATGAACATAACTTCAAAAAAAGTTGCCAAGAACCTATAGAAATGAGTATTCAAGGATACTGAACTCTCTCAAAAGGTTATAAGCAATAGAGAATCCCAGTTTGTCTCAAACTTTATGAAGAAACTTTGCAACTAGATAGAGATCAAATGAAACCTCTTGAAAGCCTATCACTCCCAAACAGATGGTCAAACAGAGAGATTTAATCAGGAAATGGAACAATATCTCTAATTATACATCAGCTATTAACAAGATGACTAGGCTAAATAGCTCCTTATAACCGAGTTTGCTCATAATAACAGGCAATATTCAAGTACAGAAAAGTACCTATTCTGTATAAACCTAGGAAGATACCAAACATCCATGGAGAGGGAGAGAAACCAACAGGGAAAGTTCTAGAAGTAGACAAGTTTGTACAAAATATAAAAAAAGTAGTAGGAGAAGTTAAAAGGGTTCTGAAGGAAATAAATGAAGTGATGAAGAAAAAGACAGATAAAAAGTAAAAAGAGGCTATTGAGTATACAGAAAGAGATCTGAAATAGATAAAGGGCTCAAATATCAATTCCAATCAACCAGCCAAGAAACTAGTCTTTAAAAGAGCAGGCTCATTTTCTATAATCAAGAAGGTTGGATCTTTAATATATAAAATTAAAATCTCCAAGATGTGGAAAAACCTATACCTAGTCATTAATGAGTCAAAATTAAAGCCTTACTATTACCCAATCTTCATATAGTAACAAGAGTTCTTACTAACAGTTATTGCCCCAAGTTGAGAGAGAGCTATATAAAAAGTTGAAAAAATCTTAAACTCCAGAAGACAGAGAGACAATATACAGTATCTTTTTAAGTGGCAAGGCTAACTATTTGAATAATCAACCTGAGAGGATAGACATAAGATTATCAAGAGGGCCTCACAGCTATATTGGAATTTTCATAAGGACCACCTGGATATACTTAGAGTTTTTATAATTTGTATACCTGGAAAATCATACAACAAAGTCACAGAGATGTAACCTTAGGAGAGGAGTAATGTTATGATTTCATTAGAGTAGAAGAGTGTATATTGTATCATGAGTTACACAAGACTTAGAGTAGTAATCATGTATGCAGTTTCTTAGTCTTAGTCTGGTTACTAATAAATGTCACTTTTCTAACTACTAGTCTGTAGGAGCTTTGTAATAGAATGTTGGGAATTGAATGGGGTTGATATTGAATTTTGTAATACAATAATTGATTGTAGGTTTTTGGCACCATTCTGATATTTTCCTTAATAATCTTTGCAATATGGCTTCAAATATTTCAATCATTTTTGATATGATTGAATATTTCAAAATATGTATGTTGATCTCTTGTCACCATCTATTACTAGCATATATAGAGAGAAAAACAAATGGAGTAACAAACTAGTCATTCACTCAAGGTTGTTCTAGTCCTAGCTATTTTTGAAGAAGGCTTCTCATAAGAAAGACCCATCATGGCTACATCTTCATCACCTATCACAGCATCATCACTTTATCTCTCTTTGTATACTAGTTGTGTGTAGAGTGTTTTTGGAGCTTGAAGGTTTATGAATTTAAAGGTTAGACAAACCCTCTTATCATAAATGAGTTACTCACTGGTTGTGATG
>JAJOHK020001789.1:0-11777 GCA_022457215.2 Leucocoprinus gongylophorus | reverse complement strand
TCATCTGCTTTGCCTTTACGGAACGTTGTTACTACGACCTTACACCACTGTTTTACTCTACCTCTATAGAGACCGGTGGACTAGGTCTTAGTCCATATTACATCGGTTTGATCATGAGCATCTGGGGCTTCTGTAATGCTTGCTTCCAGATAAACGTGGTCGGCAGACTTATTAGGAACTATGGGGGGGCTTCGGTTTACAAGTTCGGATACGTCTGCTACCTTATGTCGCTTCTAACTTTCCCTGTTTCGGCTTGCCTTGCGCGTAGAAATGGAGGTGTTGGATTTGGAGCTTGGACCGTAATTCTGATCCAGCTATTTTTCCAATTTTTTTCGTATATGAGCTATAGTTCGTATCATCATCATCTTGTGCCCATGCATCTACTTACCAGGTTATCTGCAGCCTCCCTACAAGTTGTTGCTGCAGAGACAGCTCCAAAACAGTTGATAGGCTCCATCAATGGTTTCTTGCAGATGTCAGGTTGCGCGATGCGCACATTCGCTCCAACTTTTGCTTCCTCCTTGTTTTCATTTTCCATTAGATCACAGATCTTTGGTGGATACTTGGTATACGTGGCCATATATTCTATCCTCCTTGTTGGCATTTGCTTTAGTAGAGCATTGCCCGATACCAGGCGCAAATGCATAGGAAAATCCGTGTAATGTATCCAAGATTGTGAACATATCTGGGCCGTAACTGTATATATTGTTTCTTTTTATCTATTTCTATCTGCACATATTTATATTTGGTTCAACAGGGACTTTCGTGTTTTGTTTATTCTGTTCATATTCCAGCCTTCTGTTTTAGTCAGAAAACTTAATAATGATGCTGATAGCTCGTTAGGACATGTTGCCAACGCATACAAGATTCTCATAATTATTAGAGAGACCAAGTAGCTTTTCTTCGTCTGGACCAAGATTCTGGTCAAGTGGTCGTACCGGCATTTTAGTCAGTATAGCGGTTCAAGACCTACTCAAAATATCTAAGTCTTGAATACTGTTACAGTTGTTCATATCATTTGGATTACCTTGTATCAACAGCGCTTTGCCTCTTGCAAGTGGTGCTAAATTGATGCATGTAGCAAGATAGTGGTTGACAAATAATTTGTAGTTTTCCCGGAAAATAGAAGGTCCCATTGTTTTTCAAGTCATACCAGGCTCAACACTTTGCCATCAAGTTACTGATAACTCAACACTATCTATCAGCATTATACTGATCTTCTAATAGGGGCATCCAATGGAGTTAGATACTATTAAATAATTTTTATATTATACATTTATTGAGGAACCAGTTTACCATACAAGTCATTTTCAAGTTTAGACCTCTGATGATTGTTAGAAGAAAAAAATACACAGCAGCATGGTGTAGTGTGAACAACTGATGACCACTTACCAATAGTAAGATTGTTTGTGGAAAGCTTGCAATGTGAGTAATATAAGACAAGTAGGATAACTTGAACTAGTTAATGATGGTATATCTACTGAGGTTTATGTGCCTATAGGACAAGCATATTACTAACATAATTGCTATATAAATAGATGACACTTAAGTGATTCTTATGAAACTCTTGTAATATAAGACTACTTAGTATGCTATTAACCATCTTGGTTAGTATGTCAGAGTTGAAGATGGTGGAATTAATATTTTTTATTTTTCTCTCTTCTATTTTATTTTATTTTTATCTTTATTTTTATTTTCAGACTTAAAGTTAGGAATTAGTATGATATCACATATAACTGTTATAAACTATCATATAGCATAACTCAGTGTCACATATCAGTCACATGGAATATTGTAAAAGATTCTAAAATAAGATAATGTCATACAGTATATTTTATATATGTTAACCTTAAGGAAAACATATAATCCTTTAGAGTAGGCTAAGGTTGTTAGAGTTGAAGATAGTAGACTTTGATTATTTTTAATTCCTTTCTCATTTCTATTTTCTTTTCCTTTTATTTTTATTATGAAACTTAGGACTAGGGATTAGTGTGACATTACATGTCACAGGATCCTGTAACCTAAAGAAAGACATAAAAAAACCCAGAACAAATAATATCATACAACATAGTAATAGTATGTTGACCCTATAGCAAAAATATATACTTTAGGGTAGAATAAGGTAGTATGCATACAGAGTACAGTCTGGAGTATTTAAAGTAGATTAGTTTGTACTTGGAATCCTATTGAGTTCTCTTATGTCAACTCTAATACAAGATTCCTCTTATTGACCTACTCTAAGGTCTTTAAGTCATAATATTAAAACTCAATATCCTTTTCTGAGACTGCTCAACAAAGAGCCTTCTCTTATTGCCTCTTACTCTCTCATCATCCTCAATCAAAGATAATACTGCCTTCAGTTAAGAAAATTTACTGGATTCTAGACATAAGAGGTATACTAGTCAAATAGGAAATGTTTGACCATTTGTTTGTACCAAAGCCTACTAGTGTATTCCAAATGTATTACCTTATGTGGATATGCTAGCCAGTCCTTTTTTAAGTAGAAGTCTTATACTATAGTGTTTACTTGTGACCTATACATACAGAGAAATAACAAGTGTTATTTGAACCTTATCTAGTATAGAACAACTTCCTTAAGTCAAAATAGTTTATATTTTTCTTAAGATAGTAGTTAGTATAAAGTGTCAGGTAGAACAAGAAGAAAGCCTACTAACACCTACAGAGATTAAGTCAAGTGTTGTGGCAACCACTTATCATAAGGACAAATGACTACACAGGACAGTAAATCTCTTAATATTGAATTTAGAGTGGGAAGTTCACAAGAGAACTTGACAAGGAGTCTCTGCTTGATTAAAGTCCTATATATACAAAGTACTTATAGTCCATGCTACTACCTCATGTTTACCTCAAGGCCACTATGTTGTATACATATGCCCTGATGTCATCTTCTAGATCCTTCTACTATGTTCTAGGCCTATGACATCACATCATGTGACATGTCATGTGACTACAGTGTCATGTGCCTCTTCATTATCCAAAAGAAAAAGAAAAAGAAAAAAGAAAAAGAAATCCCTATAAAGTTAGAAAAATAAAATAAAATAAAATAAAAATTGCTAGTGTCCAAAGTATCTCATGACATCAAGCAGTGAGTATGAGTCTGAGAATGAAGAGTCAGTCAAAGTAGCAGAACTTAAAAGAGTGAAACA
This sequence comes from Leucocoprinus gongylophorus, assembly GCA_022457215.2. Lineage (NCBI taxonomy): Eukaryota > Fungi > Basidiomycota > Agaricomycetes > Agaricales > Agaricaceae > Leucocoprinus > Leucocoprinus gongylophorus. Next base: position 8,610 of record JAJOHK020001789.1, on the reverse strand, counting down.
AGGAGGGAGGACTATGAAAGAATTCATGTAAGAGTTTAAAAGAGCAGCTAGAGAAAGCAAGTATGAGAAAGAGAGGATGGAGATTGATGTAATTGAAAGACAAAAGTGGAGTGTAATTTTGAGGATGCCATGCTTTGCTCACCACAACCTTGAGATTGATGGTAGGATGAAAGAAGTAAAGATGACAAGGTGTCCAAAAAAATATGAAAAACAGTAGAGATGTCAGGTATAGCTCATACTGGGGATAAAATTCTGTAAGATGGACTTAGAGATGTACAGACTTGTGGAATAATCTTGGCTTCAGCTTATATACTACACCATCTGTCTGCTGTATAGTTACAATTTCTGATAGAAGGAAGAAGTTCAAAATGAAGTAAGTACTAATTGGTATGTTACTATTAAACACTAGGGATCGAGTTCAATAGAAGTTATCTTCATTGATTATCAGACTAGCAAATTACAGTGTGACTACTAGTCTTATATACAGGTACATACTATAGAAGATACTTAGTATTTCAGTGGTATAGCCTCTATTGCCTTGAGTGGAGGTTTCAGTGTTGAGACACTGATAGGAGTACAACTCTGCCATGGAAGACCAAGTCAAATAGAAATATCTCTGTCATAGAAAACAGAATCTCTGGATTGTTACACTACCACTATGTGAGTATATTGCAAGAAAGATGGCTGCTATAGAAGATAGGCTTTTAGATTATATATTGATAAGAAGTATCACTAAAAGAATGTATTTTTCAGATGGATGGACTTAGCATATGACAGGAGAATAAAGCAGGGGAAGTCCAGGTGGCAGAAACAAAATAAAAAAAAGAAAAGGGAAAAAGAGGGAAAAAATAAGAAGAGAGAGAACAGAATAAAGAGAAATAAAATAAATAAAACTGAATAGGAAAAAAACAATGAAAGTAAAGAAGGTAGCAGAAAAGTGGGAAATTTGGGATGAGAAGGAAGAGGCAGCAAAATTAGAAGAGAAAGTAAAAGGACTGGTACCAGAATGTTTTCACAAGTGAATCTATATTTTTGGAAAGAAACAAAGTGAAAGAATGCCTACAGAAAAGCCATGAGATCATACTATAGAAACAAAAGAAGGATTTGTACCAAGGAAAAGAAAGGTGGATCTACTGTCTAGGGAGAAAAGAGAAGAGGTACATGAGTTTATATTGAAACAATTGAGAAAGGGATATATTGGATTCTTAAAGTTAAATGAAGGGATGATCAGAAATAATTATTCTTTACCCTTAATTTCAGGCATTGTAGAGAATATAGACACTAACAAGGTATTTACAAAAATGGGCTTACAATGGGGGTATAATAATTTATAGATAAAAGAGGGAGATGAGTAGAAGGTGGCATTTACAATGCTGGAGGGACTATTTTAACTGACAGTAATGTTTTTTGGATTCGCAAACTCTCTAACAACATTTCAAATAATAATGAATGAGATCCTTAGGGACTTGATCAACATAGAAAAAGTAGTGAGCTTCATTGATGATGTAATAGTATGAATAGAGGAAGAAGAGGAGCATGATGAGATAGTGGAGGAAGTAATAAAGAGACTAGCAGAAAATAACCTATATATGAAACCAGAGAAGTACAAGTGGAAGGTGAGAGAAGTAGAATTCTTGGAAGTAGTAATAAGACTAGAGGAAATTAAGATGAAGAAAGAGAAGGTGAAAGATATATTGAACTGGTCAGCTCTGAAAGGAGTTAAGGACATACAAAAGTTCTTGAAGTTCACTAATTATTATTAGTGATTCATTAAGGATTTTGCAATAATAGCTAGACCTTTACATGATTTGGTGAAAAAGGATCAAAAGTGGAATTGGATGGAGAAACAGGAGAAAGTATTTCAGGAGTTGAAGGGAGATTTACAAATGAACTGGTGTTAGCAGCACTAGACTTTGATAAAAAATGAGAATGGAAGTTGATGTATTGGATTATGCAATGGAAGGGGTTCTATTTATGAAGTGTGAAGATGGAAGATAGAGACCAGTAGCATTTCTTTCAAAATCACTCAATGAGACAGAATAAAGTTATGAGATTCATAATAAGAAGATGTTGACAGTTATAAGGAGGTTAGAAAACTAAAGACATCTTTTAGAGAGTGCAAAATTCAAGTTTGAGGTCTGAACAGACCATAAGAATTTGGAGTACTTTATAAAGGCATAGAAATTGAACTAAAGACAGGCTTGATGGGCATTGTATCTGGTGAGATTTGATTTTACTCTAAAATATATACCAGGCACAAAAATAGGGAAAGTAGATGGACTAAGTAAGAGACCAAACTGGAAAGTAGAAATAGAAAAGGGCAATGAAAATCAGACATTAATTAAAGAATAATGGATTTATAGATTAACAGAAGTAGTAATAAAAGGATCTGAAGTAGATGTATTAGAAAAAATAAAAATAGCTAGGAATAAAGATAAAGAGGTAGTAAAGATAGTAGAAGAAATGAAGAAGGTGGAGCTTAAAATATTTTGAGGGGGTGAGTAGCAGATAGAAAAGAATCTAGTATTGAAAGAAAAAAAGGTGTATGTGCCAAAGAATGAAAAGTTGAAAGTGGAAGTAATCCAGTTATATCATGAGGTACTAGCAGTAGGACATGGAGGGAGATAGAAAATGATGAAGTTGGTGACAAGAAATTATTGGTGGCTGGAAGTGACAAGAGATGTGGGGCAATATGTGGAGGGATGTAATATGTGTCAGTAGATAAAGAATAGGACAGAAGCACTAATAGGAAATAGGAAAGCTAAAGCTGAGTGAGGTATTTGAGAAACCATGAACTTATATAAGAGTTGATTTTATCACCAAGTTATTGCTAGTAGCTGGGAAAGATGTAATTCTGGTAGTTTGTGATATGTTGTTCAAAATAACACATTTTGTGGCAACAACAGAAGGAACATTGGCAAAAGGACTGGTACAATTGTTTAGAAACAATATATGGAAGTTGTATGAATTGCCTAAGAGTATGGTATTGGATAGGGAACCATAGTTTGCAACAAAGATGACTCAGGAGTTGAATAAAATATTAGAAATTGAAATGAAACTGTCAACAGTATTCTATCCACAAACAGATGGACAAACTGAACAGATGAATTGAGAGCTGGAACAATATCTTAGATTCTTCATATATCATAGACAAAAGGATTGGCTAGAATGGTTAGCCTCAGCAGAATTTGTAGTCAATAACAAAGTATGTTTGACAATGAAGATATCTCTGTTTATAGCAAATTATGGTAGAGAACTGAGAATAGGAGCTAATATCAGAAGAAAGGGAAAGGTAGAAAAGACAACAGAGTTTGCAGAGAGAATGAAAAAGATTCAGGAGGAAGCAGAAGCAGCTCTGAGGAAGACACAAGAAGAGATGAAGTAATAGGCAGATAAGGAAAGGAAAGAAGTTAAAGAGTAGAAGAAAGACAACAAAGTGATGTTGAGTACAAAGGACTTGGTGTTCAAAGAAATACTGGCAAAGAAACTAGTGAATCAATATGTTGGTCCATATTTCATTGAGGAGGTAATATTTACCAATATAATCAAAATATGACTACCAAATTCAATAAGAATTTACCTGGTAGTAAATGTTAGTTGGATAGTATGATATAGAGAAAAAGTGAGGGGCAGAAGGCAGGGAAAGTAAAAGTAGTGGAAGTAGAGAGAGTTGAAGAGTGAGAAGTAGACAAAAGAAAAATATGAGGAGTTGAGAATTATTTAGTATGGTAAAAGGGATTTACAGTAAAGCATAATATATAAGAGAGAGAAAAAGACTTGGAGAATACAAAAGAAGTAGTAGCTGAGTTTGAGGGAAGAATGAATGCAGAAGTAAGGTGACAAGAAAAGTTGAATATGGTAAAGAAAAGAGATTTTATGAGAGGAGAGTTACTAGAGAAGTTTATGGTAAAAATATTGTATGGATGGGATGATATTGATATATATGATTACTCTTGGATAATCATTATCATAGATTGACTATCTTGAAAAGGTTACTCATGACAGATAGTTAAAAGCACCAACAATACTATCTTCCTCTTCAAATGTTAAACTTGGGATAGTTCATATGAAAGACCATGAAGACTCTTGAATGAAAACAATATTGAACTCTTTTTTGTTTTCTAGAAGTATGTCTGTGAGTAGTCTGTTCTTTCAAATGTTCTGTGAAAAAAGCTTTGAATTTCTTAAAATCATAAACTTATCTTACTTATAGATGAGTAGATTGATTTTCTTCAATTCTCACAAAGATCTTGGTATTTCTTTGTTAAATTGATGCCTTTAGAAAGAGCACACATTGCTGTTGGCTTGACATTCTTCTTTATCGTTTATGCACTTGAAGTTGTATGAACATAGTTCTTCTTTTTTTGTTTTAAGTCTTGGTAGATCAGTCTTAAAATTAGCTTTACAGCACCATGCCAAGTCCCTGTGATTTTCTATTATATGAGGACCATTACACTTGACACACTTGGATCCATGTACATAATATACAAATATTATATGATTCCACTTTCAACAGTTCTTGCACTGTAGTACATCTGGATTCATATTTGTACTTCTGATTGTAGTGATGTGATTTCCTATATTGAAATACCTGTTCATTAATCTCTTAGCTTTGAAGCCACTTTGAACATTTCAAATGTTAATTCATATCACTGTCATATCTAATTTTGGGAAGGCCTTGATAACATGAGGTTTGGACATGAAGACAATGTTATTGAATATTTGTGTCAATTGTAAGATTTTTTCAATCACATCAGCAGATATGGGAATATTCATGTTCTCAATAAGATATAGAACTTCTAAAATTTTGAGATATGATTTTGATTGAAGTAGTCTTAATAACATAACATCATCTAAATTGACAGCATTAACATTCTTGATATTCTTGATATATTTTTCAATTGTGTTCAAATCTAGTGTGGAAGCTACTTTGTTAGTAGTAATGGTAAGACCTCTGTTGTTAGCACAAATAAAGTTACCTACAACATCTGACTTGATATCTTTAAGTGCTTTATTGATATTAGCCATATGCTTGCTGAATAGCATTATGAGCTTTTCAGAGTTGTTCAAACTCATTGAGACTAATACTTGTCTTCTTGACAGCCCCTTTGTTGTCATATTAAGTCTTAGTTTGTCCTTCTTAGGCTTATTCAAGACTTTATAAACTTCTTCAATTTTCTTTGCTAAGAGGTTTGGAAAGTTGTCTTTGATTTTTATAATATCTTTGATATTACTTTTAGATACTTGAGCATAAGAATGTCCATTTTGAGCATTGTTCTGACTTTCACCAGTTTTATATTTGCCTTTATAAAATTTGGACTTTTCCAAAACTTTCTTACTTAGTCTAGGAGGGATAGAAAGAAAGATCCTAGAAATGTTAGCTTTTTTTGTAGAATTAGTTAATTTCTTGTTCTTGACTCCAAGGTTCCTAATATTTTATGGTCTAAATTGAGCCAACATGCACTGCCTGAAAGAATTTTTTTCTTTATTAACAGTAAGTATATCCCATTCTAATTTATAAAAGAACAAGATGAAATCTTATGCTGCAAAACCACACTCTGCTATCTGCAGAATATCATCACCTATTTTACCATCAAGCTTTCTTTGTCTGATGAAAGCTGTTATCCTGTAAAGAGAGCATACAATAATCTTTACATCTTCCTCTAAGTATTCATTTACTTTAAAGATAGAAATTGGACAAAATCTTCCATCCCACAATTGAGAATTAGCAGGTTAATTACTAAAATATGTAATTAAAGATGTTTTGAGACTTTGCTCTTGACATATGTTCATGTTCTCTTCATTGATGCCCATACTATGTAGTTCCAGCCTGTTTTCTGTTACTATAGTCTTGTTAGCATTGTTATTTTCCCCTATCTCCAGTGTTGCATAGAACAGTGCAGGTTCTTGAGATTCACTGATCTCCACTTGATTATCCTATGTAAGTTTGTTGTTCAGAGCTTGAATTTGCTCTATATACTTGATAAAAGATAATTTTAATAGCACAAAAGATATCTTAGAACTGTTAGAGCTTGAGTTGGTTGACCTATCTCTCAGAGTATCAATCTCCATGTTTGCATTCATATTATATTGAGTTTGTGAAATGGGAAGTAGTCTAAAATCAAATAGATTAAGTATATTTGCTAATTCTCTGTTGGGTGCTATCATACAAGATGATGGTATGAGAGAAAAAAGCAATGATGATTCCACTTCCTTTACCTTTCATTCATACTTTGTTGGTTTCACATATATGTTGTTTTCTGCCAACCTTTTTATCACTTTCTCTACCACTTCATTATATCCTTCCTCCTCTTCTGTTCCCATAATAATGCCATTGATAAAACTTGCCACTTTTCTTGTATTGATGAAGTTCTATAGAATCTTATTCATTATGGTTTAGAACATTGCTAGGAAGTTAGTGAGCCTAAGAAACATTACTACTGGTTCAAAAGACTTTTTAGTAGTTGGAAATGCTACCTTCCTTTCACTTGTCTTCTTCCTTTATTCATACATTATTATAATCTCATTGTAAATCTAACTTAGTACTTTGTACCAATATTTTCTACAATGTCTGAGATAAGAGGTAGAGGGTAATTATTTTTGATAGTCCATTCATTTAGATATCTATAGTCCTATACCATATATTTTTTACTATCTTTCTTTCCTACAAAGAACACTAGTGCTGTTTGAGGAGATTTTGAGAATCTGATATATCCCTTCCTCTATTTTTTACTGATGAACTTATACACCTCTTCCCTTTCTTCTCTTGACAAGGGATATACTTTTCCCTTCCTTGGTATAAATCTCTCCTTTACTTCTATTGTATAGTCCTATATTTTTCTTATTGGTATTCTTTTACTTGATTTCTTTTCAAAGACTTAGATTCACTTGCAAAATATTGGAAAAAATAGTTTCTTGGCTTCTTCCTCTAATTTTGCCACTTCCTCTTCTTCATCCTAGATTTTTCACTCCTCTACTACTATATTTATCTCTAGTATTTTTTTCTTCTTGAGTTTACTCTTCCTCTTTTCTTTCTCCCTTTGATTTTTCTCTTCTTATTTCTTCTTCTTCTTCTCCCTCTCCTCTTCTTTCTTTTGCTTTTGCCACTCTAACTTTTCTTGCTTTGGTCTCCACTACCTTCTACACTCTTTGGGACATCTTATCATTTTTACTTCTCTTGTTTTCCAATTGATTTCTAGGTTATAGCAAGCTAGCCAAGGTATCTCTAAGATTATATTGAACTTCTGTTCTTCTATCACATTAATTTTTGTCCTTTCTCTATGTTTTCTGTAAAATATGTTTACCTTCACTATATATTCTATTAATTTCTTCTTATTAAATGTATCATCTATATTATATATATATATTGGCTGTTTAATTTTATTTAACTTAAATCCTTGTTTTTTTTGCAAACTCTGAACTCATAATTAGGCCTATTGTCAGAGTTGTGAATAATAAACTCTATTTTATTTTTGTTTTTTGTTTTTTTCTTTTCTTTTATTAAGGTTAGAGTTTAGTGTGACATCATATGTGACAGTCACAAACTGTTACACAACATGACATAGTGTCACACATAGGTCACATATTACAGAAGAATATAGAAGATTCTGGAATAATGATATCATATCATATATTAATAGTATATAATATGCATAGCCTTTAGAGTAGGCTAGAATTCATGTAGCATGGACCATTAGTCTAGATATATAAGTAGGATATATAATATTAGAAACTCCATCAAGTTCTCTTGTGTTACTCAATACAAGAATAATTCTTTTACTTTAACCCTTAAGCTTAAGTTATAATATCTATTACTTTGCTGTTTAACAATACTTCTACTATTATCTCTTCCTTTATATCAACTCTTTCCAATCTGATCATTATAATCACTATTTCAAAGCATTCTCATTCAAGCTATAGCAAAATGTTGTGGCAACCACTAGTTACAAAGACCCATAATCACACAAGGCAGCAAATCTCTTAGTAGGATATCAAGTGGAGATTACAAGAGAACTCAATAAGGAGTCTCTGCTAGATTGCTACCCTATTTATATAATTTAAACATAGTCTGTGCTATAAATAATTACTTCTGCCCTAATGTCCATGTATCATCCATAAGTGTACTATATATATACCATGAGGTAGCTATACAGTTGATATCCTCCTTGACATCATCTATTTAAACTGCTTTAGCCTACTCTAGTCCATTCCAGGCCTTTATGACATCACATCATGTGACATGTCATGTGACTGCAGTCACATGCCTCTTCATCATCAAATAAAAAGAAAAGAAAATCAAAAGAAAAAATATATAAAATCCAGAAAAATAGATCAAAGAAAAAGAAAAATTTTAGTGTCTAAGTACACCATAACACAGAATGTATTTTTCATTACTCTATTATTCAAGAACTACTAGATTCTTCTCTTCTTTTAAATTGTCTATTATATAATTGTCTCTACACTCTATTCTCCTTCCTTATTCTTGTCACAAACTTCATTCAGCTTGTATCTCCACAACAAGTGGACCAATTTTCACAAACTAAGTTGTGCTAGAAAGCCCCAAATGAGGGCTATCCAAACATATGCAGGATGTACAAAAGCAACAACAAA
>JAJOHK020001788.1:0-11779 GCA_022457215.2 Leucocoprinus gongylophorus | reverse complement strand
AACTGTCTATCTTTATAGTGATCTAGATAATATAATCTATATAGAGTAGCATGAAGGTTTTAGGCTATCTAACAAAGAAAATAAAGTTTACCAGCTCTATAAAGCATTGTATAGCCTTAAGCAAATTGGCTTATCTTGATGGCGGACTATGACTAAGTTAATATTAGCTCTAGAATTTAAGCAATGTAAATCTAATACTAATATATATTACTTCATTAATGAAGAGCTTGTTTTAGTAATTATCTATGTTAATAATGTTTGCTTTATAAGTTTTCAAAAGATTTTTTACTTCTCTTAGAGTTGAAATTAGAATGTTGTAACTATCAGAATTGAGGATAGTAGACTTTATTTATTTTTATTTTTACTTTTTTATTTTTTTTTCATTTTTCATTTCATTTTCTTATTTTGAACTTAGAGTTGGGATTAGCATAACATCACATGTCACATGACATAGTTACACAATCATATGACACAGAAGGATGTAGAAGATTCCAGAATAATGATGTTATATTATATATTCTTTAGAATAGACTAGATTTAGTATAATACAAACTATTATGAAGTATATATAAGATAAATACTCTGTAACACTTTAAGATTTGAATTATAATAGTAACCTTAGAGAAACCAAAGAGTTTCTTGAAATATATTATAAAATATGCTACTTACTGATTGTGATACTTGAACTTAATAGTGTTTCAGAGGTCCAGTATAAGGAGATAATGATGATAAGTAATAAGTAGTATCAACAATAATAATTGATGTTGTTAAGTCTAAGGTCTAGTCCTCAAACACAAAGGTATATATACAAGTCAGTAATAGTCTATGTACAAGCTGTTTTTATCACATGATCAAAACTTGTACCTGATAAGAACTATTACCTGTTATAGAAAATATCAGGCTAAATTTAGAAGATAACTAATTATATCACTACATTGATATACTTGTATCTTTATAAATCCTTATTGCTATAAGATATACTATATATTATCAGAAATACTTTGATGGATATCTTTCAATACAAGTTCAATTGTATAAACCCATCTAGCTGTTTATAATGTAATAGCTAACAAAAAATTTACAGTTACTAATAGCCTGATATCTTAGTTGTTTATTGTTGCTTTTGTACATCTCACATATATACAGATAGCTCTCATTTAGGGCTTTTTAGTGCAACTTAGTTTGTGAAAATCAGTTTACTAGTTGTGGAAATACAAGCTAAATAAAGTTTGCAACAAGATGTGTATAAATTATAACTAAAAGGATTGAAAAATCTTTATAGACTAATTTGAGTACTTGAACAAAATTCCAGCACACTTCAATATAGCAACTAACCCAATAAATACTCCACTGCTATTGGGAATTCTAGTTTTTATCAAAGATATTAGTAAATAGTTAGATCTCTGATATATCTAATAATAGGCTTATGTCCTGACATATAATTTGCTGTAGTAAAACTTGCACAATAGATGGAAGATTTCTTAAATAAGTATTATCAAGCAGAATTGCATTTTTATAGATATTTGCTTAATACTTGCAAATATCAAATAGTTTATGATAGATTCAGAAACAAGTCTGTTGTAATATATTCTGACTCAGACTGAGCACAAGATCCAGAATCATATAAATATATGACTGGTTACTTTACTCTAATAGCTCATAAAGTAATATTCTAGATGAGCCAATAATAAAAGATAGTAGTCTTGTCTTTAACTAAGGCTGAATATATAGCTCTTTCTGATTGTAGCTGTTAGCTTGTCTAGGCAAGAAATCTTCTCAATAGGATTAGTTTGAATGTTCTAATCCCTTATATCTATAATGAAAATCTTGGCTCACTCTTATAGGAGTCTAACTCTTTAATCAAGTATTACAATCAATAAGTAGCTCATTTGTGACAGGAATGCTGTTTATATAAGCAGTAATTAAGTAATCAGGAACAGTTCAGAATAGAGAGACTGAATTGGAAGACAGCCAGAGAGCACTTTCAGAGTATAAGAAAGTAGATAAGCAGATGGGTGAATAAGTACAGATGACAATAGTGTTGTGGCAACTACTGGTCACAAAGACCAATGATAACACAAACAAGTAAATCTCTTTAAAGTGGATATAGTGTGGATAGTTCACAAGAGAACTCAACAAGAAGTCTCTGTTAAATTAGAGTCCTATATATACACCACATGCCTGGTCTGTGCTATCAATAATTAAGCCTGCCCTATTGTCCATGCTACAACCTCATGTCTGCCTTATTTCCTACTCAAGGCCACTATGTTGTATACATATGCTCTGATGTCATCTTCCAGATCTTTCTACCATATTCTAGGCGTATGATGTCACATCATGTGACCTGTCATGTGACTGTAGTGTCATGTGCCTCTTCATCATCCAAAAGAAAAAAGAAAAAGAAAAGAAAAACAAAATCAATATAAAATCAGAAAAATAAAAGGAAAGAAAATAAAAATTGTTAGTGTCCAAAGTGTTCTATAACAAATAGCAGACTATAGAGAACTACATAATATTATTGAAAAAGAATAAAATATAAAAAAGAAAAGTTAGATAACATATTCAGATAATTAGGAATATTTATATATAGCTTGAAGAGATCTGGTACATGGAAAAGAGGATTAGTAGGTAGGTACAGAGTATTATGATCTTAAGCTTGGCTCAGATTACAACTTATGCAAGACTTGAGTAGATAGAAGAGGAAATAATCAATTGGTAAAGTATAAGAATACAGAATAGTATCTACAACTATAGGTATCTAGAGACTATGAGAAATACATATAATAGAATATGATAAAATAGTTAGGAAAATATAAGAAGGCCTCTACTACTACATGAGGTACTGACTGATCATACATAAAGAAAACACATAGTACAGCTGATTATGAAGTTATAAAGAAGGAACTCTAATACTTGTTTGTCTATAAATGAACCACCTGTTAGATATGAGATATCAATTGTAACACAGATACTCAAAAAGGTTATGAAATATGGATCAACTGGAAAATACAAAAGAGAAAAGCTTTAAAAGAGTAAGTTTCCTTACAGATCACAAGAAAACTGAACAAAAAGTTCTCAATATATAATTATCCTATTTATACTAATACTAGATGATTTATGCTAATGATAAATAACTCCACTCTAGTATCTATATATTAGGTATGAGTGTACCATATATATACTATAAGATAAATATAATATAGATATGTATCTTGATATCATTCTTTCTAGTTATTTTTACCAGATTCTAGGTCTATGACATGATGTCATGTGATGAATAAAAGAACTTCACTATAAAAGACTGAATCTAAAAAGATATAAACTCTATTATAAAAGACTAAGTACTTACAAAGTTTGAATAAGAGAATAATATCATCATGAAAGATGAGTTATGTACAGAGAAAGAATACCACTATAAAAGATAGGTTATGAATAGATAAGTAGATGAATAATATTGCCATAAAATTCAGGCTATTTTGCTCTTAATAATTATATATAACAATAAAGTCATTGCTGTTCATAGTGAAATAAAAGTAATAACCAAATATGAGGTTTGAGGTGAGGAGAAAGTTAAGATAGAGGAATTTTTTAAAAAATGAAAAGAAAGTAATAGTAATTCTAAGAAATATATCGACCAGAAAAAGTAGGATACAAATTGAAGAACAGAGTATTACTGACTACAAAATATTAATCTAATTAAAAAAACAAATTACAAGAAAACTGGTAAAAAAATTTGTAGATTTTTAAGATTAAAAAAAGTGGTATTCAAGAATACAGTAGATTTGGAATTAGCACTATTAATTAAAATCTATCCCATAGTAAATGTTAGCATAATAGAAAGGTATAAGGAGTATATTTCTAGAGATATCAACTATCTATATACTTAACTGCCATTCTAATCTATCAGATTATTGTCTATGTGAGTCCAAAATAATGATACTATCAGAATCAGAAATAGTTTAAAGAAAGAAATGAACTAGAAAATATATAATGCATACAGAAGATCAGATTCACTTATAGAGTAGGTAAAGAAAGAAAACAGATATCACTTTTGGTAGAGATTAAAGAAGTAAAAGAGTATAAGGTTAAATAAAAATATTTTTTCTTAAATTCTTCCATACTAGATATTTCAGGTTTTCCTATTGCTTCTTTTTCTCTTATCTCTATCTTGTATGGTAGTGCCTATAAGAAAAGTTGCAAATATATAATTTTCACACTCTTCAGCAAATAATCTATGACTATCAATGACTCATTTACTTTCTGATATGGATATGAATAATATTAGAGGAAGATTTTCTCTCTCTTCCAAGACAAACTCAAGAAATTGACATTTGAGAACCCATTAACAGTTCTCAACTTTCCTATAAGGATAATATAGTAGATGAAAAACCAGTCAGTAAGACAGCTAACTATAATAGTACAGAGAATTTACAATATGGTACATATGAGGGCCCTGCCCTAAAGATAATACCTAAATCTCAAGGTAGGAGTACTTCTATTAATAACTGAAATAGTATTTCACAAGATACTTTCAATATCTAATTGCCATACAATATTAATTAGGCTATGGATCAAGATGCTTAGGATGGTGATTTCCACCCCATCTTTATTTATGGTTTGATGGAGCACCTTGTATCTGACATTAAGAATATTATGACTTCCCCTTGTTGAATAATGAACTATATTTTCAACAAAAAGATTGAGAAAGGTAAAGTAAATAATTGAAATGACCTCAAAGGTATAGGAAAAGAGGCATGGAATTTTATTTCAGCCTTTTATAATATGAGTTGGGATACACTAATTGCTGACAGTAATAGTAGTTCCTTCAGAAACAAAGTTTTAGCTAAGTTTATGCTAAAAATCAATACTTCAAATACTTCAAAAGGTAACAATAGCAAATATGCTGACAAGCCAGTCAGCATTGACAGATTACTTCCTCTGATTCCTGCAAAGTTACCTAAAGATGTCAATAAAATTTCCAAATATTTCAAAAAAAACAATCAATCAAAAGAAAAGACAAAGTTCAAGCAACAACTTCTTCTTTAATCAACAACATTAGAAAAGTTCTTAAAATCAAGAAAACTTTCTCTAATTTACAGGTAAACAAAATTTAAAAAATTCAACAAATCATCAAGGGCAATAGCAAACTAGAACATAAACTCAATATGATGACAAAAGGGTTGTTAAGAAAATAAATCATTGTTCCTATGAACAATAATAATGGGATTAAGTTTGTAGTTGAATTGAGTACTCACATCAGCAACATTAACAGAGCACTCAAAAACTTAAAGTCAGATATCAAAGCTGATTTTGTATAAGCAGAATAAGCAGGCATCATAATTGTTACCAACAAGATTGCCTCTTCTCTAAACCATCAAACTGTGAAGAACTATATCAAGAATGCCAATCAGATTGAAGTAAATAATGTTGAATCCCCATATTTACTGTAATCAAAATCCTATCTCAAGATCATAGAAATTTCATACCTTATGAAAAACATGAATACTCCTTTATCTTTGAATGTAGTTGAAATTATTATCAAGAGTAATCATATTTTCAACAATATTGCTATTGTATCAAGACCTAAAGTCATTAAAGTATTGCCAAGATTGGATATAGGTATTATTTGGCTGGATAATTGGGATATGCAAAGCAGCAGCAAAGAAAAAGGCCTTATCAACAGATATTTCAATGTCAGAAGTTATATTGCAATAATTTGAGGGGCAAATATGAACCTAGGGTCCCCCAGTGCAAGAATTGCTGGAAATAAGATCATACTACTTTCTTATGAAGAATCCAGGAATCTAGGTACATTAAGTGTAATGATTCTCATAAAACTAAGCATTATTATTATTTCATATGGTGTTGCAAAGCTAATTCCTAAGACTAACCTACCAAGGTTAGAAATAAAACAGGGTAATCTGTATTCTCATACATTCAAGTGCTTGAATTTTAAAGGTGAATATCAAGCTGATTCAAATCTGTGTTCTTTCTGAAGGCATTATTTCAACAAAGAATAGCACTTCAAGAAATATCAAGAACTTCATAATAACAGAAAACAATCAATTTGTTCAGTTATAAATGGCATTCAAGCATGATTTTGAAGAACATCAAAATTTCTTTGCAAAACATTTGCAAAAATTATCAACACAATTCTCAAAACACAAATTTCATTCAATATTGTTTTTATTCAAGAACCTTCATTGTCTTTTATTCATTTGTTACCTAGCTTGAAGAATTGTAAAGGAAAAGAGCTGGTGGAAGTATCTAATCACCCAAATTGGATAATGTTTTCTAGAAATTTATCAAATATTGATGATTTACCTAGAGTTATCACATACATCAACATCAGGCTATCTCAGCTTCATTTCTCATTATGAAAAGATATTTTTAATCATAGAGACATTTCTTGTGTTTTATTTTTCAATTGTGGTTTGGTATATTTTTTAATTAATATCTTGTATAAACCACTAACTAGCATATATAAGATAAATACTCTATACCAGAAACTCTATCAAGTTTTCTTATATTCTGATTTGTTGTAATCAGCTTTGAAGTATCTTAAGGATACTGAAGTCAGTATCAATAATATTCTCATCATGACAGGTAATTTCAACATTAGAGATTGTAGTTGAAATCCTAATTTTAGTTTTCATTTTCTCTATACAAGAATACTCTTATCAACATTGCAGATGCTTTTCATTTGGAACTTTGTATAATTTTGGAGAATTATTGCCATACCAAAAGATTGGAAGATTGGAAAGTATTCAAGAGTATAGTTAGGAAGACAAAAAACAATTTTTTGACTTAAAAATCTAAAAAATTGCCAATAAGAATTGCAGACCATGGGAACTCATAAACTGGGTCAAGAAATGAAAACTTCCAGTGATTAAAGCTATTCAATATAATAGATGTCTATGTATCAAACTCAATAACTTGTTGCAAGCTTGTTATATGTTCTTTAACTTAGCTCAAAGTCATCAAATTAGCTTAGAAGTACTTTAAAAAATTATGAATAAACTAGTTATTGTTGTAGCAACTACTTGCTAGAATGGCACTTGTAGTTTGCTTACTTCAGCAAAGCTCTTAACTGGCTATCTAGTAGTAGGAATTACAAGAGAACTCGACAAGAAGCCCTTGCTGCATTACTATCTTATTTATATAAGTTATAAATGGTTTATATTACAACAATGTGTCTACCTTATGTCTACTCTGCAGTGACTGTACAAGACTGTACATCCTGCCCTAACATCCATGTGTTCTACATATAGTAGCAATATGGTGTACATGCTCTCCGAGGTCATTGTCTAGGCTCTTTTAGCCTTGTAGATCCTTCTAAACCCTTCTAAGCCTATGACATCATGTTATATGACTTCCAGGTCACATGCCCTTCCTCCATTGTAGACTAATAATAATACTAATATCTATATCTGTCCTCTGTTCTAACTCTAACCCTAAAGTCTGTCTGCACTCTCATCTTATAATAGTTATAAAGTGGAGTTTCTTTTCAGAAGAGAGGCTCACTAGTGCAATTGCTAAATACAACAACTCATCTACTTCAGAACTAGACAAATTATCATGAAGGCATCTCAAAAAATATATCAAAAAAGTTGTATGTCTTAAGAAAATTATTAATATTACTAACATATGCATTGAGTCAGAGTACTGGCCTTCATATTTCAAAGTTTCAACAACTATCACCATTTCCAAGCCTAATAAGAAATCTTATAATACTCCAAAGGCTTTTTGTCCTATTATTCTACTCAATACAATCAGAAATTTTTTCTTGAAATTCATCAGAAAAAGGTTACAATTCCAAGTAATCTTCAACAACTTCTGTTGTGGCAACCACTTATCACAGTGACAAATGATCACATAAGCAAGTAAATCTCAGAAATGGATATAATGTGGGTGATTCACAAGAAAACTTGACAAGGAGTCTCTGCTAAATTAGAGTCCTATATATACTAAATACATCTGGTCCATACTACAACCTTATGTCCACCTCATTTCCTACTTAAGGCCACCATGTTGTATACATGTGCCCTGTTGTCATCTTCTAGATCTTTCCACTATATTCTAGGCTTATGACATCACATAATGTGACATGTCATGTGACTGTGATGTCACGTACCTCTTCATCATCACTAAAAAAAAAGAAAAAGAAAAAGAAATTCAAAAGAAAAGAAATCTAAAATCAAGAAAAATAGATAAAAGAGAAAGAAAAATGTTAGTGTCAAAGCATTCCATAACAACTTCATCCATTAGTGTCAATTAGGTAGTTTAAAGCAATGATCCACTATTAATGCAAGTGTTGTATTAACTCACTCCATTCATTTAGATTAGGCTAGAAATTTGATCACTAGCATATTGGCTTTTGATATTGTCCAGTTTTTCCCCTTGTTGAATTATCAAATTCTTCCTTTGAATTTTCTTAAAGCTGGTTTCAATCCTAAAGTTTCAGTTTTTTCATAAAAAGAAAACCAGTTGTTTCTGGAATAACTTTCCTTCTCCAACTTTTTGTATCAACAGGACTGTAGATTAAGAATCTACTCTATTGCCTGTTCTCTCTGCTTTACACCTTACTCTGCTTCTTTATATTTTGAAAAATTGGTTAAAAAATCTAAAAAATCTTATTTCTACTCTTTTATTTGTAAACAATTTCATTTCTCAAAACTAATCTTTGACAATTTCAAATTCAAATATTTTCTGTAGTTATCATATTATAACTTTCTTCCTCGAGAAATTTGGTCTTATCATAAAATATGGAAAGACTGAAGTTTTTCATTTTTTATGATTATCTAGTTCTTTCAATTCTCCTTTGCTAGATCTTACAATATTAGGAGGTCCTATTCTTTGTCCCAAGATCACTTGATAGTATTTGGAATTCATCTTCAACAGAAAATTGACATTCTGACAATATATTGATTTTGATACCAACAATCAACAAAGTGATATCAACTATCAAGTACATCAAAATACTTGGTAACTCTTTGATAAGTCTTATTCCTACTCAAAAAGAGATTTTATACAAATGTTGCATCTTATCTATTGCACTTTATAGCTTTCAATTATGGTACTTGTTATGATATGCTTAAATACTAACATTTTTCTTTTTCTTTTTCTTGATTTAATATTTCTTTTCTTTTTCTTTAACAATAAAGAGGTATGTGACTGCAGTCACATGACATGTCACATAATATGAAGTTATAGGCATAGACATTGGGAGAAGAAACTAGAAGGGTAATATCAGAGTATATGTATATAACATGGTGTCTTTATAGAAAACATAAGGTGGATGCATAGACTACATATGGATATTATGGTAGGATTATTTATTGCTAGCATGGACCATAAAGACTTTGTATAAATAGTATAGAAATAGAGCAGGAACTCCTTGTTAAGTTCTCTTATAATCTCTATATAGATATTCTACTAAGAGGTTTATTGATTGTGTTACTATTGGTCTTTGTAACTAGTGGTTGCCACAATAGTACTACAACAAAGCACCACTTTTGTACTCTTTTAAACTACTCTGGAATATGCAAAGAAAAGTTGCATTATAGATAGTAGAAGTATTTCATATATCATCAACTGCTAGTATTGAAGCTATTGCTGGTCTCATTCCAATTCATCTCCATATTCAAAAGCGTGTAGCAGATTTCACCTTAGAGCACACTCTTTGCCAGCAAACTACATCATAAACTCTATAATAGAGGCAAAACTTATGAATCATATAAATTTTTACCATTTTTTATTAAAATAGCTTATATTTAAGCAAAATTCAAATATCAAAGGTCTAATCATAGATGTTGATAATAGTTATAATGAAATTTTTCCTTTATTTTTCTCTTTTAATTGTGAATTTTCACCAGGAAATAGACTTATTGATATCTTTCCCAAATGTTTTTTCATTTCATTCTTTAAACAGGAATTGCAAAAGCAGTATCAAAATTCACTTGTGCAAACTTGAAGATATTACTCTCCAAGCTTTATCTAACCTACTCACAGTTGTTGTTGTATCAGATACCAGTATTAAAAATCATGTCACCACTTCAATAGCTTATGTCCATATTCATAGTAGCCTAGTTATCAAGACTATTCATCATATAGTAAATATTATGTTAACCAAAGCCAAATTATTTGTGATAGAATGTGGCATTAATCAAGCTTCCCATCTTCTAAACACCAAAAGAATAGTCATCATATCTGACTTTATTCATATGGCTAAATTTTTTTTTGATTCTTCAGTTCATTCATATCAAATTTACTTAGCAGCTATTTTTTACAAGCTCAGGAAATTGATTGTTGATAAAGAAACAAAGAAATTTGATCTCATTCTTATTCTTTTATGCAAATATTTTTGGGATTTTAGTAGAAAAAATAAATGTGACAATATTCTTAATGTTTTGAAAATACACTTCCAAGCTTCAGATGACAAAGGACAACATTCTCTTAAACTTTGTGATGACAACATACAACCTATCACACTATCAATAGCCAAGGGTAAACTTTGACTTAAATACTTTGGTTATTCAAACTTGCTTTACATTAAAGCTTCAAGAGCTACAGTTAATCATGCACCAATAGACAGATATCAACTTAGATTTTTCCCTAGGAAAAAATTTGATTGCCCATGTGGTTCTTATCCTATTGAATCAAGATAACATATACTTTATGAGTATAAAAGATACAACAATTATTGGAATTCAAGATGAGATTTAATAGTATATTTTATACTCTTTCTCAAGTTTAACAGTAGTGCTTTCTCTTTTGGAGATAGTATTATGTAGTCAAATTGCACTTAGCTCTTCCTAAGCTGTTTTATCTCTTTTCTTTCTTTTGTTTTTCTTTTTTCTTCTTTTTCTTCCCATGTCATATACATCTTAATGTAAGTAGTTATATTGTAGCTACTATAGTTTGCCTATATGTGCTGTGTAATAAATTGTTAATTTAAAAAAATAATTTAGCTTTTCCCAAATATAGAGTAGAAAAAAATAAAAGTATGAAAATAAAAGCAAAAGCAAGAAGTATGGAAAGAATTATTGCCAAGAAGATATATAGCAGAGCTATTATATAGATGGCATCATAGAAGATTTGAGAACAACTGCCTAAAGAAGTTAGAAAGAAATTAGAAGTAACAGAAGAGTAATGAAAATTCTATAGAAATTGATACTTGTTTTCTCTATTGAGTATACTATTATTTTGATTAAACAATTGACACTATCAAAATCTAACTGTATGTCTATATTATCTTAGGATGGTATATTTCTGTACTCAATTCTAGAAATTGGAAAATAATCTTTGATTCTATTCATAGTAGTCTCCAAGACTTTGTCATTATCCTCAGCAGTAATTAGTACATTGCTTTGGATTGCCCTTGTATAAGCCTTGGATTGAACTCATAGAATTTCATGGAATAACATGACTCTTCCAGCTTTCTATCCTAGTTAAAGTGAATTAAAAACAGTTTACCATCAAAAATGATGTTTGTATCTTGTAAGTCTCCATAAACAAAGTTTTTAACATGGAAAAGACTTGATGAGACCTTATAAACTCTGCCATCCATTTGTGTTCATGGGTTTCAAGATATGTTACATGAAAAAGAGAAGTAGCTAATGAGTAGTATTCCATTGCTACATAATACCAACTATTAGAAAGTTAGTCAAAACTGAGGATTTGAGATGATTGCTGGTATACTGTATAAAATTCATGTAGAGTGATTAAATAATGGGATATAAACTTGATAAGAGTTTTCTTCTCTTTACTAGTCACAGTA
>JAJOHK020001787.1:0-11784 GCA_022457215.2 Leucocoprinus gongylophorus | reverse complement strand
AATAATTCATTGCTGCTTTTGGACATCTCACATATGTGTAAATATATCTCATTTCAAACTTTCCAATATAATTTAGTTTATGAGAATTAGTTGTAAGAGAATCTGATCTCTCAAACATAGTGCTTTCTAATACTAAACTCTATAGGCTTACTTATAGACTTCTTTCTCTGCAGCCAAACTTTACTACATACTGATACACTTCTTTATCTCTAGCCCAAGCTTAGAATAGCTTCTTCTGGTTGTTATCAGATGCATTCTATCTTTTTAGATAATGTTTTAAATACTTTTATCTAGGTTTCTAGCTATCTGTATACCATAATTCTGATGGTTAGCTTAGCATTGTTCTATCAAATTACAATAGACAGTAGAATATTTAGAACTATGCTCTCTTTTAGAAAATCTTACACTGTTTTCTTAGGTTTTTCTGAAAGTGGATTATACTTGATTGATAGTCTTTATAATAAATTCTTAAGTTTTTCTAAAGTTGTAATCTCTGCTGTATTATTTTAGCCTTTGATTAGTTATTCTAATAGCAGAACAGGATATTTCTTTAAAGCCTCAAAGTATTAACTAGTCTGGTAGTCATAAACTGTCCATCCTTATATCTTACCTTTTCTCACTTCTTGACAGATATTCACTCTAAGTGGCCACTCTCTAACCTTTGTTAATATCAATGAGACTCTAGAACTCTTGTAGTATTATTTGTGGGAAGTAGCTAAGTACCAACATGTTTTAAAACACAATACCAATATTATACTAGTTAGTTTTGTAAACTAATTTCAAGATCTGTGTACTTTAATTCCCAACTCTATCCCATATCTATAGATATATCTCTTTGTCAGAGTTGAAAATAGTAGACTCTATTTATTTTTATTTTATTTTCTATTTATTTTCTTATTTTTGAACTTAAAGTTAGGAGTTAGTATAATATTACACATGACTGTCACAAAATGTTATATGTCACAGTTATGGTCACATGATCATGTAGCACATAGAAGAATATAAAAGGTTCCAGAATAATAATATCACATAACATAGTTATTACATATTGATTTTATAGATAACATATGCTCTTTAGAGTAAGCTAGGTTTAGTGTAATGGTTCATCATAGACTACTAGCCTAGTATATATAAGGTAGACACTTTGTACTTGAAACTCCATTGAGTTCTCTTGTGTAAACCCTATATAAGATTCTTCTTTTACCTTACCACTGAGTTTTGAGTTGTAATATCTCTTCTCCTATGATAAGACTTCTATCTCCTACTGATACTCTCATGAACCACTCCTATCACTCTAGATTCTATGTTTTTTTACTGCTGAGATTTAGCAATGATTGATATATGGAATACATCTTTCTCAGTATCTGTTTCTTTTATATCCAGTCATCAGAAGATTAGTTTTCTTGGGACTAAGACAAGGTTCTCTGAGCTCTTTTTTTTAGGAGTGATTGTACTATGAAATGGGCTAAGAGTTGATTCAGAGAAAAGTTAAATATGGGTATTTTTCTTATTACTACTTAGCTAAAGTTTAAAAAACTTTTTGAAGTCCAGTTCTACTTTGTCAATGCTGTTATAGAAGTAGTCAATCAATAGCATACCAACAGAAAAGCTGTATTATAGAAGAATATTTAGATAAGTTCCAAAATTTAATCTTAGATGCTTGTTATACTGATTTATATACTATAGTAGTCAAATTCTGCTACAGACTTCAGATTGTTATCTAGATACAAATATTTATCCTACTAATAGGGTACTTTGATATTACAACTCAAGGACCTTAGGGTTAGTCAATGAATAGAACCTTATATTGGAGTTAACACAAGAGAATTCAATAGAGAACTTATCTACCTTATATACTAAAGGCTCATAGTCTATGCTATGTACTTCTAGCCTACTTTAAACAGCCATGTGCTCATCTTAAGGTCAACATATGTTGTATATGTTATATGATGTCATCCTTCTAGATTCTTCTCAGTAGAGAAATCTATAAGATTGGGAGTTAGTAAACTTTCACTTCTAGAGTCTTCTATTACTGCAGACAGATAGGCCAACTCCGCAAAAATTGCAGAAACTCCTGATCTATCTAATGTTTCTTCCAAGTATCATAAATTTGCTGATGTTTTCAGCAAAACTAAAGCTGAAACTCTCCCTTTTCATTGTCTTTATGACTTCAAAATCAATCTGGAAGAGGGTGCTTAACCTCTGGTTGGCCCTATATACTCTCTGTCAGCATCTGAACAAGAGGCTCTGAAGGAATTCATTGAGGAAAATCTCAACACAGGTTTCATCCAACCAACCTCATCTCCACATGGTACACTGGTCTTATTCATTAAGAAGAAAGATAGTTCACTGCACCTTTGTGTCAACTTCTGCAGTCTTAACTGTATCTCCAAAAAGGATCATTATCCACTCCTGTTCATCTCCAATCTACTGGACTCACCTTGCAAAGCTTGGGTCTATTCAAAGATAGATCTTTACCATGTTTACCATTTGGTTTGCATCGCTAACAGTGATGAATGGAAGACTGCTTTTAGGACATGCTATGGATCATTTGAATGGTCTGTAATTCCCTTCGGTCTTACTAATGCTCCCACAGCCTTCCAGCGATTCATGAACAACATTTTCTCTGACCTTTTGGATATCTGTATTATGATCTATCTAGATGATATACTCATCTACTCAAATAATATGTCTGAGCATTACTAGCATGTAAAAGAAGTACTCAAGTATCTCTGCAAGGCTGATCTCTATGCCAAAGCAGAGAAATGCAAATTTCACTCTAAGTTAGTAGAGTATCTGGGATATATCCTTTCTCCTTCTGGCCTTACTATGTCTGATAACAAAGTAAAGATTATTCAAGACTGGCCAGAACCCAAGAAAGTCAAGGATATTCAATCCTTCTTAGGTTTCACAAACTTTTACTGCCAGTTCATCTTCAACTACTCAGACATTGTCATTTTATTGACATACCTCACCTAGAAGGATATTCCTTGGAAGTTCAACTCTTTCTGTCAAGACGCTTTTAACTCTCTCAAGAAAGCATTCACTTCTATACCTATCCTTACTCATTAGATTTCTGATGCTCAGCTCATTGTGGAAACTGATGCTTCGGACTATGCTCTCACTGCAATCTTCTCTATTGTTAACAAAGATAATGAAGTTCATCCAGTTATCTTTCACTCTCATACTTTCACTGCAACAGAGTTGAACTACGACACACATGACAAGAAATTACTTGCCATCTTCAAAGCTTTCAAGATTTGGCGACATTATTTGAAAGGTCTAGCCTATCCTATCAATATTGTTATGGATTATAAGAACCTTGAGTATTTTTCTACTACTAAGATATTGACCTAGAGACAAGTGTGATGGTCCGAGTACCTCTCCCAGTTCAATCTTGTCATCAGGTTCTACCCTAGTTGTCTCAGTACCAAACCAGATGCTCTCACTAGATGATGGGATGTCTATTTTAAAGAGGGGAATACTAGCTATGCCACAGTCAACTCTCACAACTTCAAGCCCATCTTCACTCAAGAACAACTTGCAGCCTCTGTACAAGCTACCATCTTTCTTTTCTTTTCTCTCTGCACAGCTACAGTCATGGATCTGGACACCCTACATCAAGACATCCTCTTGGCTCTCCCTAGTGACCCAATTGCTACAAAACACATCTCTACAGATGGCCGGTGGTCTACGGACCCAAATAATCTACTTTTTCTTGACAACAGAATTTATGTACCATCTGCTGGTAACTTCCATATATATATTCTCTAGTACAATCATGATTACATCCTTGCTAGACATTTTGGTCAAAATAAAACACTGGAATTAGTCTGCTGTGGATACTCCTGGCCTAGCCTGATGTACAATAATTCTACAAGTCCTGTGTCACTTGTATGCAATCTAAGCCACAACATAACAAGTCCTATGGATCTCTCAAATAACTCTCCATCCCTGAATGACCATGGAATTCCATTTCTATGGACTTCATCGAGAAACTTCTATCATTTTCCGGGTTTGACACTATCTTAGTCATGGTCAACCAGCTCACCAAGTAGGCAATCTTTATCCTTGCTCATGACACCATCACATCCACAGACTTAGCATGTCTATTTGTCCTTCATGTATTTTCCAAACACGGTGTTCCTTCCCATATTACCTTCAATAGAGGTTCAGAGTTTGTGTCAAACTTCTTTTGATCTTTAGGCACTGCTCTTGACATCCAGCTTCACTTCACTTCAGGCTATCACTCTGAAGGTGATGGACAAACCAAACACACAAATTAGACTCTTGAACAATACCTCCATGTATATTGTAACTACCAGCAAGATAACTGGTCCAAACTCCTACCTCTCATGAAGTTTGCCTACAATAATGCTCTAAGTACTACTACCAGTGTTTCTCCATTCTTTGCTAATAAGAGATATCATCCAAACAACACTGTTCACCCCGAACACAATATTGCTTCCTTCCAAGCTTGCGATTTTGCTATAGATCTCGATGAATTACAGAGTACTCTCAAAGCTAAAATTTCCACAGCCCAACAGCATTATTAGAAATCCGCTAATGCATGATGTTCCCCTGCTCCTGATTTCAAAGTAGATGACAAAGTCTTTATCAAGGCTCAGTTCTTCTGAACTACTCAGTCTTCAAAGAAACTCTCCAAAAAATATCTCAGACTCTATGAAATCATTGTCCAGCCTAGTACTTTATTGTTCACTCTCTGTCTTCCAGAGTCTATATGCTCTGTCCATCCAGTCTTCCATGTGTCCATGCTTGAACCCACCATATCCAACACTTTCTCTGAGAGAATAAAACTGGCCCCTGCTCCAGTTATAATTAATAGGAAACCTGAATATGAAATTTCTCAGATAGTGGATTCTAAAATCAATCACTGATGGGCATGCAAACTTTTGTACAAGGTAATCTGGCTAGGGTATGAAGACACTGGAGACAAATCCAAATAGATCTCTATATCCAAACTCACTTATGCTGCTGACTTGGTATTCAATTTCCACATTGCATATTTTACCAAGCCTGGTTCTTTCCCATTGTCCTGAACACACTGTTGCATTTGTTCCCTACCTCCATGCATTCCCAATAGGGATTTCCTCTATTAATTTCTTAGTATATTCTGTCTGCTTATTTTCATTAACCCTCAGCTTCCATGTACTTTTCAGGGTTTCTTCTCAAAACTTCAAAATTCTTTTTATTTTAATTCTTGCTTTTCTTACTCATACATTTAATTCACAGAAAATAAAAATTCTATGAAATAAAAGAAAAAACAAAACCATTATACTAACAAGAGGCAGACGACAGAGTTCTTTCCTCCTGACTTTCTCTGGGGCTATCCTCAGACCTCTCTGCATTATCCCCACTTTCCTCCTTCCTGACTGCTTCTTCTGAACTTCATCTCTGCTCCATTGCAGCCCCAATTCTCCCCAACTGGGCTGTGTTCTTCTTCTGGCCCTCTATCAAGTCTTGGAGGGACTTTCCAACTCCTCAGTACTCCTCCATGAGTTCCTGGAGTGCTTTTGCGATGGCACTTAAAACTCCACCATAAGTGGGGATCATGGCCTGGCTGTTGGTGTTGGTGTGGGATACATACTACTGCTTGAGAGCAATGTATCTAGCACATACAAGGGATCAGCTATAAAGAAGAAAATTATTAAAAAATAATAATAATAAGTATAATAAAAATACTCATCTTAAGAGGTGCACCAGGCAATTCTGTCCAGTACTCATATACCTTTCACAGAGGTCAGCACCCCTTATCTTTACTGCAGCACCTCCATGGTACTTCTCTGGTTGCTTTCCTCTAGCCTTCTTGGAAGGCCATTGCCCCTTCTTGTCTCTAGCGGCAACTTCCTTGTACTTAGATTCTGCAACCTGGGATTCTTCAGCCCCCTCCAATAGGGCAGCCTCTTCCTTTAGCACCTCATCTCAGAGCTGTTGGAGGTACTCCACCATCCTCCTCTTCCTTTCCTCCTCCTCTGCAACTCTCTGCCTCTTAGCTTTCTCCTGAGTCTTCTTTTCCACTTCCCTCCTAGCCTTCTTCTCCACACACTCAGTCTGATGTAACTTCACCACTTCTTCCAGTTAGACTAGGAGCCACTACTTCTTCTTGTGCCTCTGCTGCATCTCTTGCTGCTGTTTTTCCAGAATCTCAGTATCATTTTGTGAAATGTCAGAGTAGGCAGGGGAAGACATGACAATACAGAAACAAGAGCAAAAAACTTCTTTTTTCATTTATGTATTGTTGACCTAGGTACCATTATGGGATTTTTGAATAAACCTAATAGGACTTCAAATAAACTCAATAAGACTTTGAAGGCTCAGTCCTAAGAGAGGAATACTGTTATATGCAATTCCACTCATCTGGAAATAACATTCTCACAGTGAAATCATCTCCAAAACATTCAAGCCTGTCTTCCACAGCAGCCATCTTTCTTGCAACATGTCTTATAGCAGTACTGCAACCCTCCGGATATTCCATCTTCCACAGCAGAGATACTCCTATTCAACTCGGTCTTCTATAATGGAGTTACTTCTGTCAGTGTCTCAATACTGAAACCTCCACTCAGGGTAATAGGGGTATTACCACTGAAACCCTGAGCATCTCCTATACTTTTTGTTTGTATATAAGACTAGTAGTTACACTGTAATTTGCTAGTCTGATAATTGACAAAGATAATCTCTTATTGAACTCAATCTCTGGTGTTTAATGGCAATACACCAATCAGCACTCACTCCCATCTCGGACTTCTTCCCATCATCTGAAGTTGTGACCACACAGTAGATAGATGGCGCAGCACATAAGCTAAAGCCAAAATGTAATTATTTCTCAAGAGTAACAGGGTCATAGAGACTAATGATAGGATCATAGTGATCTTGGTACACCTCAGAGGAGATATAGTAGGCATATATGCACAGAAAAAGCTTAATGAGCTAGATGAAGAATTAGAAACCTAGGATTGGGAGGAATTTATTAAAGAAATCAAGTATTAGAAAATAAACTACTCACTTATTTGTGATATCTAAACCTTGGGTGTACTCTCAGAAGTTAAGGAGTGATTTAGAATTTCAATAATGATGACAATGATGATTAAGATCAATACAGATAACAAAGAATAAAGATTGATGAAAATTAATGTTGTTAAGTCTAAAGTCTAACTTTCAGATATAGAAGTATATACAAAAGAGTAATGGTTCATACACAAGCTGCTTCCATCACATAATCAAAACTCATACCTGATAGGAGCTGTCATCTGTCATAGGAGCTGTCAGGCTAATTTTAGAAGGTAACTAATTATATCACTATATTGATATACTTGTATTTCTACCAATACTTATTGCTTTGAGATGCATTATATATTGTTGTAAACAGATTGATGAGCACTTTCTAACACAAGTTCAATTGTGCGAATTCATTCAGCAGTTTGTGGGATATTAGCAGATAAAGCTTTTACAGCTACTGATGGCCTGATATCTCAGTCATTTGTTATTGCTTTTATATATTCCATATATGTGCAGATAGCCTTCATTTGGGGCTTTCCAGAACAACTTAGTTTGTGAAAATTAGTCCACTGGTTGTAGAGATACAAGCTAAATGAAGTTTGTGATATTATTCATTATGATCTGGAATATAGCCAGGTTATTTGTTATATTAAAGAACATTATCAGAGGTTTAAAAAGTCTGTGGTTTTATTACATCCTTGTTATTTGATCTTGGTAATAGTCTAATAATAGTCCAATAATATTACATAGGATATAGTGGTAGACTATAGTATTTACAACATAAATACTTAGATAACAAAAGAAAGAAAGAAAAGGAAATAAAAATGAAAGAGAAATTAGAAGGAAAGAAGATTGTAAATGATACTATTTTACACTAAGTAAAATAATAATAGTGAAACTGCTATTAAGTGATTTCTTCATAGAAGAAAAATACTTCTGGATTAAATTTAAGGAAAGAAATGAAGTTTTTCAAAGACTCTTTATTTGGATTCCAGTATTTGTTATATCTCTTGTAGTTGTGTAGAACATGATGTTTTGATTTGATTGGATAAACTCTACATAGATATTCAAAGAGTTTTCTAGGAAAAAACCTTAGATAATATTTATCTATAGGGATATAATTTGTAATGGCTTTGGTTGCTTGTGCACATAAAGTGTTAGAGTGTCCAAAATTTTTGAGCCAAATGCTATCTTTTATATAAGTAAACCTGGTAAGTAAATTATTATCATTGATTAGATCTAGAAAATTATTTCCTTTGTAATCCAATACATGAAATGTTATTTGCTAATTTTGTAGAATTGAGTCATATTTTTCTTTTTTGCTAAAATCCCATGATGATTTACAAGGAAAGATAGGGTTAATATTGAGTCATTTAGTATTTTTGTCAATAGTTAAGTGAGGAAGCTATTTAGTACTGCTAGAGCAATCTCAAAAAGCAATTAATTTGTTAGAGCTCTTATTCAAGAATGCTCTAAGATCCTGAGATACAGTGATGGAATACAGTTGATATGGGTGGGAAGATAAATCAAAGATACAATCAGTAATGACAATAATATTTTTGGCATTTGAGATTTAAATAGCTTGATTGATTCCACATCTAATTGAAAACAATTCTGCCTCAGTAGAAATGATATTTAATATATGGTGGATTATTTTGGCTAATATGTTTTAACCAGAGTGAATATGCAATATTGAAGTTACAACATTATTCTTGATATTATTATCAGAAATAACAAGAATAGTATTTGGATTTGAGAGTAAGTTATCAAATATCTTGTCAAGAGTATAAATATAAGCATTCTTGACTTCTGTGTCTTTATAGTTCACTGTATAAAAAGAGAAATAATTAGAGAAATTATCTACTAATTGAAATCTAGGTAAAAGTTCTTTATAAAGTCTATCAAAGAATGGGAAAATTTTATATAAATGATTGTTAGTGTTTATGATTGAACTTTTGATTTTTTGATGTTGTTTGGATGTCAAATTATTCATTGATAGATAATAGGGGTTTATCTTCTTGGAATACTGATTATCTAAGAGTAAGTTAAGGATGTGTTATTTAGATAACAATACTATTCTCAAATAATGTTTTCTGCTGACTTTGTCAAGATGAAGATGTATAGGAATGAGTCTAGCTATAGCCTTAACTTCCTATGAAGATAAAGTGTAGAAAGCTCCTATATGTCAAGTTCACAAACAGTAGACTTAGTTTTTCTCTATTTTATTCTCATTTGTCATTTTCTTTTCATTTTCTTTTCTTATTTTTCTATTTTTAGAACATAGGGTTAGGGTTAGTGACAGTCATGAGTCACGAGATACAGAAAACAAAGTAGAAGGATCTAGAACAAATGACGTCATACAACATGGATACCACATGTTAACCTCATGTTCTATATATAGTCATTTAGGGTAGGGAGCACAGTAGTGAGCATGGACCATTGGTAGTAGTATATAAGGTAAACTAGTTTGTGAAGGGATCTCTATTGAGTTCTCTTGTGTTTCTCTAATACAAGAGTTGTTCTTATATCCAACCCTAAGAATTAAAGATCATAACACTATGATTTATAGAGCTACTTTACATTGCATCTTCTTTAGTTCTTTGAGAGGATGAGAGAGAGAAGTGTCAGGTGTGGTTCATACTAGGAAATAGAATCTGTAGGGTTGGCTTGGAGAGGTATGGAGTATATGAACTTTGTGCTTGGTGATGTGAACTTGTAAAATAACCTTGGCTTTAGCTTATATGCTATGTTGTCTGTCTGCTATGTGGTCACAACTTCAGATGAATGAATGAAGTCTGAGATGGAAGTGAGTGCTGATTGGTGTGTTACTGTTGAAAACTAGAGATTGAGTTCAATAAGAATTATCTTTGTCAATTATCAGACTAGTGGATTATAGTATAACTACTAGTCTTATATTTAAGTAAGTAATATAGGAGATGCTCAGAGTTTCAGTAGTATAGCCCTTATTACTCTAAGTGGATGTTTTAGTGGTGAGACACTGATAGAAGTAAGATAAAAAGACTCTGCTATGAAAAACTGAGTTAGATAGAAGTATTCCCATTATAGAAGACTAGATATATAGCAGATTGTTATATTACTGTCACAGAGACATGCTGTGGAAAGAATGGCCATTATAAAAGATGAGCTTGTGTCATGGACATTAAGAAGGTAATATCACTGTGGAAATGTATTTTCTAGCTAGGTGGACTTGGCATATAACAAGAAGTCTCTTTGTAATACTATAATTGAAAACTATAGAGCACAATAGATATGATGTATATTCTATACAGGAGTTACTTATGCCAAGGCAATAATTTTTGGTAGAATTACCCAACATTTTCATATTCTTAATGGTAAATAGAGCTTTGTTGGAATAAAAATAAATATGTTAACAAAAAGAGAGTTTTCTATTGAAGATAAATCCAAGGTATCTCTACTTGTCCTTTGGTCATAGAATAGGTCCTCCTAATGATTCTATATCCATAGGAGGGAGATTAAAATTCTTTGTAGTCTTGAAGAAATGAAAAATCTCTAGTTTGTTATATTCAATCATGAGGCCAAATTATTTGAAAAGAGAAAAAATAATAATATAACTACAAAATAAATTTGTGTTTGATTTTTCATAACTTTCCCCCTAAGAAGTAAAGAGACCATCATCTATAAAAGAAAGAGTAGAAACAGAAATAGTAGATAAAAAGTTTTGAGATATTTTTTCAAAAATATGAAAAATAGAGGTAATATCAAGTGCAGATAATATGGGAGAAAGAGCAGAACCTTGACCTACACTTATATCTATCTTGAAGAAAGAAGAGATAAAGTTATTCTATATATACTGAATTTTTCTGTTAATCAAATAATTAAAAAAGAAAAGAGAAATTCTTAGGTCAAACCTAGCTTTGTCCAAAATCAATGAAAGAAGCTAATGGTTGAGTGATGAAAGAAATTGAGCTATGTCAAAAGCCAGAGTGCTTGTATGAAGATCTTGAACCTATTTAATATGAATTAGATAAGTTAGATATAAACTTGTATCTAGAGTGGAATATTGTTTTAATCTTTCTAATTAGTTTGGATAAACAAAATTAGAAGCAATGAATGGATTTGAAGCTTTTCACTGATGACTTTCTCTATAAGTTTTCCAAGTATATTGAGGAGGACAATAGAATAAAAAGTCTTTGGAGAGCTATATGTTGGTTTGTTCAGTTTAGAGATAATAATAATATCAATCTCTTGAAATGTGAGGGCTAAAAGCTGAGATTGATACTTGCATTAGTAATATTAATGAAGTTTGTAATGTATTTATTATTGGTTACCAGAGTTTTAAAATAACTCTATGATATATGATTAGATCTTGGGGTAAACAAACTGTTACATTTTTATAGTATCAGTTAATACTTAGATAAAGGTCTTGATGGGACTTCATTGAATAAATGTATCAATCTTGAGCTGAATTAAAGGTTTGGTGAAGAGCTTGTCAAAGATCTTTTAGTTTGATGTATGGGCATTCACTGAATTAAATGGCCTCTGTAGTAGGTAATTTGTATTTCTTGACCTAGTCCATAAGATTCCAAGGTCTCTTGTTTTTTGATGTAATTTCTTGAATTTTCTCATCAAAGAATAATCTTTTTGTTCTCTTAACTGTTCCTTTGAATATTTTCCAGTCTGAACTTGACTTGGATGAGCAATATATGTTCAGTTTCTACTATACTCTTTTTTTCATTATGCTTTAGAATGTTTATTAATTTTAATACATTTAGAATACTTATTCCA
>JAJOHK020001786.1:0-11794 GCA_022457215.2 Leucocoprinus gongylophorus | reverse complement strand
TTAGAATCTGCTAGAAAGTCTTAGTCATTACTTTAGGATAGATCAGTGTGATATATATGTTAGACTTGAAGACAGTGAGCTTGTTTTTTCTTTCTTATTATTTAGTTTCTCTTATTTTTCTATTTCTTTTAAACTTAACTAAGGAATGTGATGTGATGAACCAAAGCCAAGGATCAACATGACCACTAAAGGTCCTTTGTGTAAACAAATCATCATTCTGATGCCCAATGAGTTAGGTAAAAGGTTCACTAAGGATTCAGCTTCTCACATCATCAATATCAATCACATTCTCAAAAACATAAAGTCTAACATTTGTGCTGATTATATCAGTTCAGATAACAAAGGTGTCAACATCGTTACCAACAACGTCACTTCAAGTTCTGATTTACAAGAAATTGAAAAATATGTCAAGCAATCCCTTGACAACAATAGCAACTCAATTGCAATGCCAAGACTACCACAATCTAAGTCTTATCTCAAGATTGTTGGCATCCCATACTACATTGACAAATCAAGCATTTGTATCACCACTGAGGACATTGAATGCATCCTCAAGAACACTCACATCTTCAACAAGATCGCCCTCGCTTCAAGGCCAAGAATCATCAAAGTATCGCCTAAGTTAGATATGGTGATAGTCTAGATTGACATCTGAGACAACCAAAACAGCAACAATGCCAAGAAAATTATCAACAGGCATTTTAACATTGAAAACATAGTTGCTACAGTTAGGGGTGCTGTCAAGATCGAAGAAGATGGACTTGATTTATTTTCTGTTCTTTTCATTTTTTATTTTCTTTTCAATTTATTTTTCTATTTTCTATTTTTAGAACAACTAGGGTTAGGGTTGATTGGTCATGTCATCACATCAATCACCTGATGGCATAGCCACAAGACAGATCACAGGACTTGGAAGAATTTGGTAGAAGACTTGAGAATAGATGATGTTATACAACATGGACACCACATGTTGGCCTCATGGACTACACATGGCTGTTTAGGGTAGGGTGCACAGTAGTTAGCATGGACCATCTGTAAGACTATATAAGGTAGACTAGTTTGTAGAAGAGTTCTCTATCGAGTTCTCTTGTGTTACTCAATACAAGAGTTGTTCTATTGCTTAACCCTAAGAGCTTTAGTTCATAACATTAGAACTTGATCTCCCTATCTGAGACCACTTCACACTTAGTCCTCTCATCCTACTCATTCTACCATCATCCTCAACCAAAGGGTAACACAACCCTTTAGTCAAGAAGATATTGCTGGGCCCTAGGCATAAGGAGTACACCAACTAGTAGGGGAAATACTAGTCGTTTGTTTGCACCAAAGCCCACTGGTGTAGTTCAGATGTATTACCTTTTGTGGATGTGTTACATACCTTTTCATATATCAGCCTTGTGCTACATACCTACTTGTGGTGTGTCTACACAGAAGAACAGCAGTTAGTTCTTAAAACAGCTGCTTAGAGTAGAACAGTCTTCTTAGACCAAAATCACATACAATTTCCTTAAAGCAGTAGTCAGTAGACAAGAATAGTCAGTAGACATGTAGGCAGGACAAGAAGAGGGCCTGCTATCACATACCAAGAATTCTGTCATCTTCAGAATATGAGTCTGAGAGTGGAACCAGCACAGTGTTATAAGATGAGAGTGTGGACAGACTTTGGCTAGGGTTAGGGTTAGCCAGACATAGATAAGTAATTAATTATTAGTCTACAATAGAAGAAGAGCATGTGATCTGGAAGTCATGTGGAATAGTTTAAAGCAGTCTGGAAGGACTTAAGGTCTAGAAGGATCGGGAAGAGTCTAAAAGAAGTTAGGGTTAGGGATGATGTCAAGGGACAAGGGTTCCTCATGGTGTATATATGGTATGCACATGTACAGCAGAGATTAAGAGTATGATGTCAGGGCACATGTAGGAAGCATGGTAGCCTTAAGAAAAACACATGTGGATGAGTAATAGGATATGAGGATGATGCATGGACATAAGGGCAGGTAATTATTGTTGTAGCATGGACCAGGAGCCTGTAATATATATAGAGGATCAATCCAGTGAGGGCTCCTTGTCGAGTTCTCTTGTAATCCCCACTACTAGATAGCCTACTGAGAGCTTTGCTGAAGTCAGCATACTACAAGTGCTATTCTGGCGAGTAGTTGCTACAACACACAGGTTCTGCTCTCCCTTTATATACATCTTCACTACCAACACCACTACCACAATCATTATCACCTTCTCCCATTGACTCACTACTACACTATAACATGAGTCAAATCAATTTACATGAGGTCATTCAGCAGTAGTAGGAGCAATTGGTGGTAATTCAGGCACAGATACAAGCCCTGCTAGCAGCAGGAGCAGGAGCAGGAGCAGGAAGTGCAGAAACGGGGTCAAATATGGGACCTCATATGGAGGTAGCTAAACCAGCCATCTTCAATGGAGAGGCAGGGAAAGTAGGGGGATTTATTACAGCTTGCAGATTATTTTTAAGAATGAAATTGAGGAGAACAACAGTAGAAGAACAAGTTCAATGGATTCTTTCATATGTACAAGGAGGATCAGCAGATGTGTGGAAAGAAAATATAATGGAAGAATTGGAGACAGGAGAGGTAGAGTACGAGTCAGTGGAAGAATTTTTGACAAGCTTAAGGAAGGAATTTGGAGGAGGGGAGGAAGAGTCAGTAAAAGCAGGGGAACTAAGGAAGTTGGAACAAGGAGGGAAGATGATGGAGGAATTTGTCCAGGAGTTTAAGAGGGCTACAAGAGAAAGTGAATATGAGGGGAGGCCATTGGTAGAGGAGTTTAAGCGAGAGATGAATGGGAGGATTAGGAGAAAGTTGATGGAAGTGGAAAACCCACCAACCTCCATAGAGCAGTGGTACAGGAGGGCAATGGCGCTGGATAGGAATTGGAGAGAGAGTAGGAGAGAAGAGGAGAGGCTAAGAGGGAGAAAGGAACAAGGAGGAAGAGCTCCGAAACAGGAGCCAAGACAGAACTTGCCACAACCCTTAGTATGGCAAAGAAGGCAACTACTACCTCAGCAGGCGACAATAAGGCCTGCTCCAATAGAAGGTGTTAAGAGGATGAATGCAGTAGTGGTGAGAGGGTCAAGAGTAGAAAGCAGACAGAATATGGGGGCTCCTCTTAGACGGAACCTCTACACAATGGAGATTGATCAAGGAAGAAATTGTTACGCATGTGGGGGATTCGGGCATATGGCCCGCTATTGTAGGAATCAGGGTATGAGAGGAAGAGTAGCGGAGAATAGAAGAATGGAATACAGAGGAGGAAGAATTGAGGAGATCACTAATCTGTTGAACAATTTAAAAGAGGGAGAGGACCTAGAACTCCTCAACTAGGTTCTCCCAATAGATATAGTGTATTAGCTACGCCAATAAATGCTGATACACATCAATCAGAGGAGAAAGTAAGAAAGACAGAAGGAAAGGTGTTGAGGGAAGTAACAGTGAAAATTGGGTTGGAGAGAGTCAATATGTAGGAAGGAATTACAGTGGAAGTGTTGTTGGACAGTGGTGCAACAGGTTTAGTAATGAGCTCTGAGTTTGCTAAGAAACAAGACTTTAAACTAAAAAAGTTAGAGAGACCGATACAGGTAAGAAATATAGATGGGTCCTTTAATAGGGAGGGACCAATAGAAAATATGGTGGAGGTGAATATTTATTATCAGGAGCATAGGGAGAGGATGGAAATCGATGTGATTGGAGGGCAAAAGTGGTTGGTAATTTTAGGAATGCCATGGCTAGCACACCACAACCCTGAGATTGATTGGAGAACAGGGGAGGTTAAGATGACAAGGTGCCCGGAAGAGTGTGGAAAACAGTGGAGACCGGTACAGGGGAAGTCAGGATGGGAGAAGCAGAAAGAAGAAGAAGCAAAGGAAGAAGCAGAAAAAAAGAAAAAGGAAAAAGAGAAGAAGAAGAAACAGAAGAAGGGAAAAACAGTAGAAGTAAGGAAAGTAGTAGAGAAATGAGAGATATGGGATGAAGAGGAAGAAGCGGCAAAGTCAGAAGTGGAAGCAAGGAAGTTGGTACCAGAGAGGTTCCATGAGTGGATAAAAGTGTTTGGGAAGAAGCAGTCAGAGAGGATGCCAACAAGAAAGTTATGGGACCATGCGATAGATGTAAAGGAAGGGTTTATACCAAGGAAGAGAAAGGTGTACCCATTGTCAAGAGAGGAGAGGAAGAAGGTGAGAGAGTTTGTGAAGGAGCAGTTGAGGAAGGGATATATCCGACCATCTAAATCACCACAAACAGCGCTGGTATTCTTTGTAGGAAAGAAAGATGAGAAGAAAAGAATGGTATAAGATTACCGGTACCTTAATGAGTGGACGATCAAAAATAACTATCCACTGTCCCTGATATCAGATGTTTTGGAGAACATTGGGACAAAGAAGCTATTTACAAAGATGGACCTGAGGTGGGGGTATAACAATGTAAGGATAAAGGAGGGAGATGAGTGGAAAGCAGCATTCACGATGCCGGAAGGGTTGTTTAAACCAACTATGATGTTTTTTGGGCTGACGAATTCTCCAGCAACTTTTCAAGCAATGATGAATGAGTTGTTGAGAGACTTAATCAATATGGGGAAAGTTGCAGTATTTATTGATGATGTAATAGTAGGAATGGAGTTAGAAGAAGGACATAATGAGTTGGTAGCGGAAGTGGTTAAGAGGTTAGAGGAAAATGATCTGTATGTGAAGCCAGAGAAGTGTAAGTGGAAAGTAAAGGAGGTAGAATTTTTAGGTGTGGTAATAGGGCCAGAGGGAATTAAGATGGAGAAGGAGAAAGTAAAAGGAGTTTTGGAATGGCCAACACCAAAGTGTGTCAAAGATGTTCAGAAATTCTTGGGACTGGCGAATTACTATTGTCGGTTTATAGAAGGGTTTGCAATGGTGGCAAGACCATTACATGACTTAGTAAAAAAAGATAAAAAGTGGGTGTGGACAGAAAAAGAGGAGAAGACATTTCAGGAGTTGAAGAAGCGATTTACAAAGAAGCCGGTATTGGCAGCTCCAGATATCAATAAAAAAATGAGAATGGAGGTGGATGCATTGGATTATGTGACGGGGGGAGTATTGTCGAT
This sequence comes from Leucocoprinus gongylophorus, assembly GCA_022457215.2. Taxonomy (NCBI): domain Eukaryota; kingdom Fungi; phylum Basidiomycota; class Agaricomycetes; order Agaricales; family Agaricaceae; genus Leucocoprinus; species Leucocoprinus gongylophorus. The sequence continues at coordinate 6,694 of JAJOHK020001786.1, read as the reverse complement.
GGAAAAGTAAAGATGGGTTGTGGAGACTGGTGGCTTTCCTTTCTAAGTCACTAAATGAAACTGAAAGGAATTACGAGATACATGACAAGGAAATGTTAGCCATCATAAGAGGATTGGAGTCATAGAGACATTTGTTGGAAGAGGCGCAGTACAAATTCGAAATCTGGACTGATCATAAGAATTTAGAGTACTTCATGAAGGTACAAAAGTTGAACAGGAGACAGGCTAGATGGGCTTTATATTTGTCTCACTTTGATTTTACCCTGAAGCATGTGGTGGGAGCAAAGATGAGGAAAGTGGATAGACTTGGCCAAAGAACAAATTGGAAGGTAGGGGTAGATAAAAGATAATGACAATCAAGTATTTATTAAGGACAACTGGATTTGTAGTATGTATGAAGTAGTTGTAGAAGAACCTGAAGTAGAATTAGTAGAAAAAATAAAAAAAGCAAGAAGTAAGGATGAGGATGTAGTTAGAGTAGTAGAGGAGATGAAGAAGGTGGGAGTTAGGGAGTTAAGAGGAGATGAGTGGAAATTGGAAGAAGATCTGGTATTGAAGGAGGGGAAGATGTATGTGCCAAAGGATGAAGAGTTAAGAGTGGAAATAATCCAGTTACATCATGATATACTGGCAGCTGGACATAGAGGAAGGTGGAAGACAGTGGAATTGGTGATAAGGAACTACTGGTGGCCTGGGGTGACTAGAGATGTGGGAAAGTATGTGGAGGGATGCAATCTATGTCAGAGGATGAAGAATAGGACAGAGAAACCAGCGGGGAAGTTGAAGTTGAGTAAAGTACCACAAAAGATATGGATATATTTGATAGTAGATTTTATTACAAAGTTGCTGGTAGTGGCAGGGAAGGGTGTGATATTAGTGATATATGATAGGTTGTCAAAAATAACACATTTTGTGGCAACAACAGAAGGAACATCAGCGCAGGGTTGAGCAAGGTTGCTTCGGGACAATGTATGGAAGTTACATAGGTTGCCAGAGAGCATAGTATTGAGTTAACAAAGGAGTTGAATAGAATGTTGGGAATTAGAACAAAATTGTCGACAGCATTTCACTCTCAGACAGACAGACAGACTGAGAGGATAAATCAAGAATTGGAGCAGTATTTCCGATTCTTTATTGAGCATAGGCAGAAGGATTAGCCAGAGTGGTTAGCAGCAGCAGAATTTGCAATAAATAACAAGGTACATACAGCGACAAAAATATCGCCTTTTATGGCAAATTATGGAAAGAAGTTAAGGATGGGAGGAGATATTAGAAGAAGAGAAAAGGTGGAGAGTGCGATAGAATTTGTTGAAAGAATGAAAAAGGTTCAGGAAGAAGCAGAAGTGGCACTAAGGAAGATGCAGGAGGAAATGAAGAGGTATGTGGATAGGGGAAGAAAGGAAACAGAAGAATGGAAGAAGGGGGATCGAGTATTATTAAGCACTAAGGATTTAGTGTTTAAAGAAAGACCTACAAAAAAGTTGACGGAAAGATACGTAGGGCTGTATGCGATAGAAGAGATAGTATCATCGAATGTGGTAAAGTTGTAATTGCCAAGTTTGATGAGGATCCATCTGGTAGTGAACATAAGCCGGATAGTAAGATATAAGGAGCAAGTAAAGGGACAGAGGAAAGAAGAAGGGAAACTGGTAGAAGTAGAGGGAGTTGAAGAATGGGAGGTAGAAAAAATACTTAACAAGAAAAAAATAAGGGGAGTGGAGAAATACTTGATAAGGTGGAAGAGATTTACAGCAGAAGGGGATACTTGGGAGAGGAGAGAAAATTTGAAAAATGCGGAAAAATTAATCAAAGAGTTTGAACAAGGAGGAGTAGAAGTTAGAAGACAGAAGGGAGAAGTAGATGAATACAGGAGGATAGAGTTACCGGGGAAGTATATGGCAAAGCTGTTGTACAGATGGGATGATGGGAAATTCAAAGGGGAATATTTGAAGAAGCTAGAGAGAAATTGGAGGAGATAGAAAGAGAATAGAAAGAGTGAGGAAAGTGAATAGGTAAAGACGATAGAAGAAAAAATGGAGGAAGAAAACGAAAAAATAAGAGGAAGAGACTGGACAACAGGATATTTCTCTGGAGGAGAAATCTTAAGAGGGGGGTAATGTCAAAATCGTTGACAGTGTACTTCATTTTTATTCTCTCTTTTTACTGTATTTTATTTTTTCTTTTCTTTTTCTTTTCTTTTCTATTTTTAGAACAACTTGGGTTAGGGTTTATCAGTCACGTGGTCACATCGGTCACAAGTAGATCACGAGACTAGAGAGAATAGAGTAGAAGGTTCTAGAATAAAGTAATGTCATACAGCATAGATAACATATATTGGCCTCATATAGTATATATGGTCATTTAGGGTAGGGTGCACAGTAGTGAGCACGGACCATGAATAGTAGTATATAAGGTAGACTACTTTGTATTAGGAACTCTATTGAGTTCTCTTGTATTACTCAATATAAGAGTTGTTTCACTGCTTAATACTTTGAGCTTTGAATCATAACAATCGAGCTGCAAAGGGGAACCTCTCATGAGATCCAACTATTATCCCAACTGGATTTCCTTCGCCAGAATCCCTTTGGATGATAAAGACTTCCCTAAAGTCATCACCTATATTAATATTCATCTTTCTCCTCTCTGCTTTCTTTTACGCAAAGACATCATTAATCACAGAGACATCAGTCTTATTTCTTTTTTCAACAATAACATTTGCTATTATATTTTAAATGTTTACTCTGATTCATCACATTCAGCTTTAAAGTATCTCAAGGATACTGAAGTCAATATTGATAATGTTGTTCTTATGACTGGCGACTTTAACATTAGGGACAGCTTATGGGATCCATCATTTCCGTTCCACTCCTCTATCAGTGACAATTTAATTATCATAGCAGATTCCTTCGATCTCACTCTTTCCAATCCTACTAACTCTTGTCCAACCAGGTACTCTGACATGGAAGACGAATCAAACTCTGTCATAGATCTCATGTTTCTCCAGTATGGGTCATCTGAACTTGACCACCACTCTATCCTCTCCGAGTCTAGACTTTCTTCAGACCACGCTCCTCTATCAGTCGATATCCCTATAGTCAAAGAGATCATTCAAACATCGAAACTCATCTTGGCTCCAAAAAGCGACCAAGAATCCAACTTCATCAAGGACATCATTTTGAACTTCAAGTCTTTGGATACAACCAACATTGAAGATATTGGTTAACTGGAATGAGTAGTCAATCAACTTGGAACGATCATCGACCAAGCTTGGGGAAAAAATGCAAAAAAATTGAAAATTTCCAAACACTCCAAACAATGGTGGTCTGACGAGTGTAAATGGTCTCTCAACAATTACAGGTCATCAAGAAGTCTCGAAAACTGGAAAAAGTTCAAGAAGACTGTCAAAAACGTCAAGAGATCCTTCTTTGATGACAAAATTCAAGAAATTGCAAACAAAAGTCGAGGCCCATGGGAGCTAATGAACTGGATCAAAAGAAGAAAACTCCCTGCTATCGAGGCTATCAACCATGACCAACATCCATGTCTTACCCTTGACAGCCTATGGAATGCACTCCGTAGTTCTTTCAACACTGCTCTGAATTGCCAAGTTGACCTCAATATCCTTAATGAAGTAGAGCGCAAACCTTCTCAAGGGTGGAGCCCGTTCTCCAAGAACAAATTCAAATCAGCGATCAGCAAATATAGTGATTCATTAGCTCTAGGTCCAGACAAGTTATCATGGCGCCATTTGAAAATCATCCTCCAAAACGAAGCCTGCCTCACCAACATCATCAACATTGCTGATTCTTGCATCAATCTAGGATATTGGCCCAATTACTTCAAAGTTTCGACCACTATTGTCATTCCCAAACCCAACAAAACTTCATATGATCAGCCGAAAGCGTTTCGCCCAATAGTTCTTCTCAATACCCTAGGTAAACTCATAGAGAAAGTGGTCGCTGAACAACTTCAATTCATAGTTGCGAGTAACGAGTTTATCCACCTGAGTCAGCTAGGTGGGTTGAAATTCAAGTCTATCTCAGATGCTGGCATAGCTCTCATGCATATTGTCCGGTCAGGATAGGCCAAGAGAAAATCCACTAGTTCTCTTGCCTTTGATATCTCTCAGTTCTTCCCATCACTAAACCACAAACTCCTTACCCTCATCCTCGAGAAAGTGGGCCTTGATCCTAAAGTCACGACCTTCTTTGCGAATTACCTAGTCAAAAGAAGAACAAACTATCTGTGGAACGACTTCTCCTCTCCTATGTTCGATGTCGATGTTGGAGTGGGTCAAGGATCCACCCTCTCCTCCATTCTTTCTACTTTATATCTCTCTTCATTTCTCTATATTTTAGAAAACAGGCTAAAAAATCTCCAAATCCCTGTCTCTATCCTTTCTTTTGTTGACAATGGTCTCATTATTGCACAGAACAAATCTCTTGACATTTCTAACTCTTACCTTTTTTGTAGTTACAATGTCCTTTCCAAATTACTTGATAGTTTTGGTCTCGTCATTGAACATTCAAAAACTGAAATTTTTCATTTTAGCAGATCCCAAGGCTTCTTCAACCCTCCCCCCCTCGACCCCTCCCCACTTGGAGGACCGATATTACGACCCAAAGACACCTGGAAATACTTGGGTTTCATCTTCAATCGTAAGCTCATATTCTACAAACACATTGACTACTATGCTAATAAAGCAATCTCAATGGTCAAGTACATGAAACTATTAGGAAACTCGTCATGAGGCATTAATCCTCTTCAGAAATGCTTACTTTACCGATGCTGTGTTCTTCCTATAGCCCTTTACGGCTTTCAGCTATGGTATTACAACAAAGCCCCACTGTCGTACCACATGAAAATCCTGAACAAGATGCAGAGAAGAGCTGCTATTTGGATCTTAGGAGCCTTCAAAACTTTGCCATCAGAGGGCATCAAAGCTATTGCTGGAGTTATACCAATAAAATTCCACCTCTGAAAAATTGCTAGTAGATCACAAATATGCTTCTTCAAGCTCCCCTCCAACCGCATCCTAAGAAACCTTATGGATAATTTGACTCCCTCGCCCTTCTTACCAAATCCTCACAGCATTGGTTCGCTAACCAATCACCAAAGAACCGTAACCAAGGGCCATCTCATTGACTCATACAACAAGTCTTATGGGATCTTCTCATCTTTCTCTCCCCTTAACCCTGAAATTTCCCCAGGTCATCATATTACAGACAATTTTTCTGATCATTTTTCTTTTAAGTTAGTTAATAAAAATGAAAAAGAAAAAGACAAAATTCGCGCACAAGAACTTGGCAATATGGTTTTTTGCAGCTCCTCTTCGTCCCATACAGCCCTCATGATCATAGACACTAGCATTAAGAACGATATCTATCTCACACATCCACTTAGCGAATCGCCCTCTCACCAAAACAGTTCATCATGCTTCATTCGTGACAAGCACTGAGGTGGAACTGTTCACCATTAGGTGTGGTATCAACCAGGCCTGCTCCTACGATTTCATCTCTAAGATTATTGTTGTAACCAATTCCATCTATGCTGCAAGGAAAATTTTCGACAGTAGTTCTCATCCTTTCCAACTACACTCAGCAGTGATTCTCTGTGAGTTGTGGAGATTCTTCAACTCTAACTGTGACAACTCCATAGAATTTTGGGAATGTCCAAGCCATCTAAAATAGAGGTTCCACCATGACGCCAACAAAGACTCTAAATCATTCTTCCCGATCCCCTCATACCCTTGCAAAACCTCCTGGGACTTCTGTAAGAAAACTGACAGTAACAACATCATCAATCAGTGAAAAATGATGTTCTAAGCATCAGATGGTAAAAGAAACCATTTTCTTGATCTTTTAGATGATGACTTCAATCTTATTGAACCATCTTACACCAAAGGTGGTCTGTGGCTTCAAGCATTTGGCCACTTCACTTTACTATGCGCCCGTGCCACAAGAGCTATTACAAACTGCACTCCCATTGGGGAGTATTGGCTAAGGTTCCTACCCAGCATGGAATTTTCGTGTCCATATAACAATTATTCCATCGAATCAAGGAGACACATTCTATATGAGTGTAAAAGATTTAATGGGTACTGGAACCCAAGAAGAGACTCACTGAATCATTTCATTATGTTCTTGATCACTAATTCTAATGCTTTCGCATTTACAGACATATAGTTCTTTCTTTTCTTAGATGATTAGTTCTTACTCCTATCTATTCTTTTCTTTTCTTTTCTTATTTCCCCTGTAGTATGCTTCTTCTGTACATAGTTATGAAAGTAGCTACTACAGTCTGCCTATGTGTGCTATGTAATAAATTGTTGATTTAAAAAAAAAAAAAAGTATGATATAACACATAACTGTTACAAACTGTCACACATTTGGTCACATATCATAGTCACATCATTACATAAAACATAGAACATTATAAAAAATTCCAGAATAATATCATTACACATGTTAGTGGTATATAGTATACATATCTCTTTAGAATAGGCTAGGTTAGTGTAGCATAAACACTTTATAATTGGAATTCCATTGAGTTCTCTTGTATAAACCCTATACAAGATTCCTCTTTTGCTCTATTATTTGAGTTTAAGTTGTAATAACAGAATAATAATACTGTTATGGAAAACAGATTATTTACAGGATTGGACTTAGCATATGACAGTTCTACCATATTTTAT